>JAUZSZ010000109.1:9128413-9141840 GCA_034780575.1 Labeobarbus marequensis | reverse complement strand
AGCGCTGTTACAGTTCTAATCCAAAATGAAAAAAGCAATATCACTGTTTGAAATTCATTATTATTATTATTATTATTCCTCATTACCACCATAGGTGTATTAACTGAAGTAAATATCTTTTCTACAAACACATTACCACTGTACTCTGCATTTCTTTGAGTATTTCTGATGTCAGGAATTTGAAGCCATGTTCAAGCAGCACAAAGCATGTGCAAACTACATCGTTTGCATGATGTGTAAATGTTTTCATGACTACTACAGTTGTGTATGCTCACATACAGTATGGGGACATTTTAAGGGGCCAAATGAAACTACAACATACAAAGGTTTCAAAAATAAACACGTACTGCTAGAAATACTTCACTTCTACGCAAACACAAGACAGTTACTGAAATATTTTGAATAATTTATTTTCTTTCCACAATATTCATATTCATACATGTTTGAATTACTAGAAGGCACATTTAAAATGAATTACTGTAATTTCAGTATATCTCCATAACCATTTCAATTTCAGATTGAACCCACAGCTTGTGTTAACAGCCTACATCCTTAACAGTTAGCCAACCACGGCTCCAGGACATTTCCACCATTCTTCCAAGTGACTAAATTACACTAATTTACTTTCAAGTGACAGACATTTATTTTATACACAATACTTTTTTTTTTCTTTTCTAAAACTTATATTAGGGGCTCAGGTGAAGCGAAGCCAGACAAATAATAATAAACCAGGGCCTGTTTTGACCAAGGCCCTTTGTGAAAAATAATGCCATCAGTGTTTACTAGCAGTTTAAATGCTTATGCTCCGTACCTACATAAATCATATTGCTTTGAATACAGTTTAGCAGATGAGGTAGAACACACAATGATATGGCTACAATGGCATCCATTATGATAGAGTAACCATTTTCAGATATCATATTACCTTATAATCATTTAGGATCAAATACTCTGAATCAGTCTTGTTTCACACACACACACACACACACACAATCAAATCTATACAGGATCTTATTCAAATAGTTAAGTTCTGTTAATAATATAAAAATTAAAACAATACTGGGGATGTGAGTAATAAGTTTTAATTTTCAAATATTGGGTATATATTAAAAATAAAATGACTTTAGACTATTCTAAAAAAAACTATAGATTTATGATGGTTTTTATTAGTATCAATGTTTTTTTTTTTTTAGTAGAGACTATGGTTACCATGGTGTGTTGGGGTGTATATAACAAACCCTAGTTCAGCAAAATTATAACTGATTTGCATAAGGGGTATACTGAAATTTGGTTTTGCAAAACAAAAAACAGCTTTAGTCTCTCTCTCTCTCTCTCTCTCTGTGTAATATATATTTTTTATTATTAAATAGCTAAAGTTGTTTTTGTTTTGCAAAACCATTGCCTAATTTCAGCATACTCCTAATGTATATCAGTTATAATTTTACTGAAGTAGGGTTTGTGGCAACATCTGGGGGGAAAGGTAAATATGACATATCCGTACAATATACTTGTGTGTTGGCAATTTTTTTTTTTTTTTTTTTTTAACAAAACCAATTGTTAACTGTTGGTTAAAAGTGAGATATGCTTCAAGTATCCCTGTATCTTCCTCACTTGCTAGACTTCAGGCTAAATAAGATCATCACTGCCATAGCCAACATGATCCCTACAGTGACCTCTTTCATCCTGCCCAGTTTAATATCCTCAACCAGCTCCTCCTTCTTCCTGATGATCTCTTCTCTGCGCTGCCGGATCTCCTGCTCTCTCTTAAGCTGTTCTCCATAGTGGGATCTGATGAAGGCATCAAAGTCGAAGATGTTCTGCTGGGTGACTCCAACAGACGGGGAGTGCTGGGTTCTGCTCTGCTGTCCTGATGCTGGACTCTCTCTGCCGGTGGGTCTGCTGGTTCCCAGCAGGTCTGCTTGACTCAGGATCCCACGGTCGTATTTCCTCCTCAGAGCTTTATTACCCAGGACATTGTACGCCTCGCTGATCTGAGAGAACTTGAACGCGGCCTCCTCGCTCCCTGCGTTCTTGTCTGGGTGATATATGAAGGACTGCTTATAGTAAGCAGTTTTGATTTGTGTGTGAGTAGCAGTTGGAGAAACTTCCAAAATATCATAATAAGCAGACTTTGATTTGTATAACGGACTGCCTTTATCCTGTGTGCCACTGTAAACTCTTGTTAAAGACATAAACTGCCATAAATAACCATTTGGAGGTCTATAAAGAGTCTTATAATAAATGGATCTCATCATCTGGCGCTTAAAGTGTGAGCCAGTATGGCTGGACAGGAGGAGGAGTTTTCCATGACATCCCAAACACGAGCTCCTCCAGGAGGACACATGGACTGGAGATGCCTTAGATTTCGATCCATGGCGGTCAGTCCATGTAAAGTTACTAACATTTCCAGAATGGAGGTGCAGCGGCACTTTCACGCTGTTTGCATCGCCACGAGCACAGGTAAAAAGTGTGTTTACAGTCCCTTTCGGAGTCTCCGGAGCTGCCGGTCTTTTAGCTGCTTCATTTCGAGTCTCACAGAGCTGTGGCGAATTTATTAAAGCTGCAACATAAGCTGCAGTCGAAACCGGTTTACCGTCTTTATCCAAAAGCGGGAGATTTTGCGGTTTTAAAAGCTTGTAAGCCCCTCTCCCGAACCGCAGTCTGACCTCCGCCATTGCGCAGAGATCAACCGAAGAATGCATCATCTGTTTCCGCTCACGGCAAAGTGACCAATCAGAATTGAGCTTCTTTGTAAGTTGAGTGAAATTTGGCCAATGCCGTGCGAGAAGAATATTTCCAGGCAAGAGATTGGCGGGGCGTTAAGGTTGTTGGTACAATATAATGATTACACAATAAACTGTGCAGATACTAGTCATTCCCAAAAATTCAGTTCCTTCTGTAAAAATTAAATCTATTTTTCTTGGTTTTTGAAATTGATTTAAATTAAAGGCTCTGTTAAAATTATGTTATTATCAACAATATCAGTGTTATTACATTAATGCGCCACTCCAGTCCTTCTGCTAGCCAAATACTAAAACTATTCTGGAACCACTCACTTCATAATTGAACAAAATACATATTGTATGCTATATAATTCATATATCTCTGGGTATTTCTGCGATTGTATTGTATCGTGTACATTATATGTGACCCTGGACCACAAAACCAGTTAAGTCACACGGGTATATTTGTAGCAATAGCCAAAATTACATTCTTATATGTCAAAAATCATTTGGATACTAAGTAGAGATCACGTTCCATGAAGATATTTTGTAAATTTCCTACCGTAAATATCTCAAAACTATTTGTTTTGTTTTTTGTACCCTCAGATTCCTGATTTTCAAATAGTTGTATCTCAGACAAACCATACATCAATGAAAAGCTTATTTATTAAGCTTTCAGATGATGTATTAATCTCACTTTATTAATCTCAATTAAAAAACTAATAACTAATCTCAACTCTGCCCTACTTAAAAGCGACGCCCGATGAACTGCGTGCGTGTACTCAAGTTACGCAGGTTTGTAAATCTCTGTTCGTGTTTACGCCTGTAGCGGAGCGCGCGGCAGAACACTTCCCAGCAGCGCGCGTCAGCTACGTAACTTGCGTACGTGATTTCCAGCACACTCGAGCAGCCTCCACCTGACCTACAGACCACACCTCTCGCTCGGCCGTCCTCCTGGACATCACAACAGTCGCTGACAGTCTGCGTGCGGGCCTCGGTCGACGCTCGTGTCGGACCTGCTGTGGGTGTGTGCATGCAGCATAATGGAGCAGGCGAGACCCGAACGGAGAGCCGCCTCCGCTTTCCTTTAGCGCAGCAGCTCCGCTCCAAATGGCAACATCACGGGTGAGGAGGTTGGCGCAGGAGGGGCGGACGGTCCCTCCTCAGCCGAGAGTGATGGTGGTGTTTTCGGCTGCGAGTGACACTGAGAAACACGGAGATGCGATGTCGGGCGCGGACAACGGGGAAGAAGCGTATCGCAAACCAGCCATACCTGTCCCTAACTTTAATCTAGGGAGGTCCCTTCGCACCTTAGACGCACCTGAGGAGGTAAGTCCCCGAGGTTTAAAAAGAATGGGCTATTTTTATAACGGAGTAGTTGTAGCGTGCTGCACAGAAGTTAAATGCAAGTTAAAACGTCCACGTTCATCTGCGTTTCTTCCGCTTAATGTTATTTTTTCCCCCAAAGGATCATCTGGAGGAGCCGTGTCAAAGTTTCCCAGCTTCTCGTGCTTAATCATAACCGTTTCCATAGGCAACGTGTTTGCTTCCCGATTGCTGCAAGCGGATTGGTGCTTTGTCTCAGTGGACGTCGTTTCTGATTGGTTCACATCACACGTCAATCAAATCATATCGACTGGATTAAACTAATCGTGTTTTGCAAGGTCTGTGTTAAAGGTGTCACAGAAGATTTCTGCTGATAAATCCAGCGTTACCTGTCAAGATGTGTAATTTGATTAGTCTAACACCTTTGTTTATCATTGCCAACAGGTTTTAAGAGAATTTAAACATGTAACAACATTCAAATGAACATGGGAGGGGACTGATCCTTCATCGCTAGTTCAAAAGTTAACGTGCACAACTTTAACTTTTAGTACAGTGATATGTCTTATATACACTACCTTTTTTTTTTTAAGAAATACTTTTATTTAGCAAGAAAGCATGAATGATCAAAAGTGACAGTAAAAGACTTTTAGAATGTTACAAAAGATTTATATTTCAAAAGAAATTCTGCTCCCTTGAACTTTATATTCATCAAAGAATGCTAAAAATGCATCACGATTTTCTGCTGTTTTCAACATTGATACTAATAATAAATGTTTCTTGTGCACCAAATCACCATTTATGAAGGATCATGTGACCTTTAAAGGGATAGTTCACCTAAAAATTACAATTCTGTCATTAATTACTAACCCTCATGTCGTTTCAAACCTGTAAGACCTTCGTTCATCTTTGGAACACAATTAAGATCATTTGGATAAAATCCGAGAGCTTTCTGACCCTGCATAGACAGCAACACCACTTCCATGTTCAAGGCCCAGAAAGGTAGTAAGGACATTGTTAAAATAGTTCATGTGACATCAGTGGTTCAACCGTAATTTTATGAAGCTACAGGAATACTTTTTGTGCACGAAGAAAGCAAAAATAACAACTTTATTCAACAGTTTCTTCTCTTCCATGTCAGCATTCGATGCACATTCACGACAGTACCACGATGCATGTGTGCACATGCGTGTGCAATAGAAAACAGTTATTTACAATTTTACAATAATAATTTAAAATATTTCAAATTTTTAAAATCAAATAAATGCATTCTAGGTGAGCATAAGGGACTAAAAACATTACAAACTCTTATGGACCCCAAACAGACTTATGTAAAAGGCTATTTCTGTTGCTTCTCTCTCTCCATAGTTCCCAGAGGTCATCCCCCTGAATGTAGGAGGTACATATTTTACCACTCGGCTGTCCACCCTGCGATGTTTTGAGGACACAATGCTGGCTGCCATGTTTAGTGGCCGCCACCACATTCCCAGGGATGCAGAGGGACGATATTTCATCGACCGAGACGGAGCATATTTTGGGTTAGTGATTAGATTAGTGAATCTGATTATGGTTGGTGCCTAGTACCCAAAATACAAAGCAAACATTTTGATTATCTGAATTTAGCTTTTGTTTTTATTATTTCATCAGTGGATTACTTAAATAACTGCTTTGTATGATGCTTATTAGAAACGCTTTTATATACTTGTCTGGCATTAGGGATATTCTGAATTTCCTGCGAGAGGGAGAGCTGCCTCAGAGGAACCGTGTTCGTGCAGTGCACAGAGATGCTCAGTATTATGCTATTGGGCCTCTTTTGGAAAGCCTGGAAGACACGCAGCCACTTACCGGAGAGAGAGTGCGACAGGCTTTTCTTGATCTTTTGCCCTATTATAAAGGTAGTATAAAAATTCTAAATACAAATAATAAAAAGGGGTGGGGTTTTCAGCTGACTAAACAATTGTCCCCTTTTCTTCCAGAAAATCTTGAGCGGATTGTGGAGATTGCAAAACTTCGTGCCATGCAGCGGAAGGCTCGTTTTGCAAAACTGAAGATCTGTGTGTACAAGGAGGAGATGCCCATCACCCCTTATGAAAGACCGCTGTTCAATTCGCTGCGATTTGAGCGCTCGGAGAGTGAGGCCAAGCTGTTTGAGCACCATTGTGAAGTTGACGTGTCCTTCGGGCCCTGGGAGGCAGTGGCAGATGTTTATGACCTTCTTCACTGCATAGTAAGCGATCTGGCAGAGCGTGGCATCTCTGCTGACCAGCAATGCATCGGCGTGTGTGACAAACACCTCATCAACCACTACTACTGCAAAAGGCCAATCTATGAATTTAAAATCACCTGGTGGTGAAGGTGAGGTGTTTTACCTGGTGTTTCTTTTGCCAAGAACTAATATGCGCAAGTCTGAGCAAATGATGTTTGCAGCTGTCTACAGTTACATGAAACCAGCAGGATCACAGAGTCCTACTTGAAATGAGCAGGAATAATGACAAGCTTTTGAATAAGATGGCTGTTATTGTGGCATTTGCTCTTTTGTTTCTTCATGAAACTCCAGTGTGCAACCCCAGATTTCTTTTATGGGCAGCTCTATTGATTCCTTAGGTTTTGTAAGTATTTGTTTAGGATAATCCCGGCATCGTTTTGTCCAGTTCTAAAGGGATTTTCTGGAATCATGCTCAGAGGACGTGAACTTATGTGAAACAGTGTTTTCTGTTCTAAACATGACATCTCTTAAGTTTGTTTCTGTGTTAGATGTATTGACTGTATTAACAGTTTGATCGAAGAATCAGTCAACTGGACTCATATTCGGAAATTGTTTGTGATGTATTTCTTAAGAAGGAAACCTTTTTTTCCCTACAGTATTTTAAAATGATTTCACCCCATTTGTTTTACATGACTTATATATATAGGATCTGATCTGTGTCATGTTGCCAATAATGAACACCTTAGATCATGCAATCTCAGCAGATAGTGACTTTAACAAGAATACAAAGGTCTTGTCTGGTATTTCCAGCCACTCAATGTTTCACATAAAGCCTTCTAAAATAACCACACATCACTAGGCAAGCATAAAAGTTTTGATTTATGTAAAAAAAAAAAAAGAACTGTTCTCAAAGGAGAGCCCAAAATAGATTTTTTAGAATAAGTTTATGAGCTAGATTAAATATGTCCTGAATATGAATTAAAAGGAGTATATATAAATTATACTTAAAGACTGTTAGCCACTTTATTACAGGTTAGATTGCCTATTTTGCTACTTTGACACTTTATGAAGTTATTTTCTGCTGCCAAAAGCATTGTCCATGCTTTTATTTGCCATATCCCTCAACAATTGCATATGATTTAGCACTATTTGTTATTTTAGTCATCTGTCTCTCATTGGTGAGAGCTTTTGAAAGCCACATGAAGTTGCATGAGCTCTCTGTGTTTTGGCAGCAGAATATCTAAACCAGTTACAATGCTTTTGATAATCCTAACTGGGATTTATTTTCAATCTTGCCCAGTTTACTTTATGTTGCTCAAGTCTAAACCGATGCATATTTTGTTCTCTGTTGTACATTTGGTGAATACTGTTGTTTGTATTGCATTATTGTACTGGCTCTTATTGTGCTGATAATAAACATTATATTTTGCAATTTATTTAAAGCAGATACTTTTTGTCACATTTAAACGTTCACAATAATGCTTCATTTATCAGTTCAGTAAACAAAAGTACAGAAGGGGATGAACACGCTGAATGTTGACATTCCGAGCCCCGCCCACCTTTAGCCCCGCCCACACAACCCATACACCAGTCGCGAGGAGATGATGCAATTGTGACCCTGGAGAAGAGACCGCAGACGAGGTATATCTGTCGCTGTCCGGTAGATTAACATTAAATGCTAAAACTAGCCCTTACTTGAAATGTTTTGTTCAGTATCTCTTTAGTCTAGTGATGCATATATCTTGTTGACAATGAGCTGTTGCGTTTGTTTTTAGCCATGTAGCTGTTTTGCTAGCTTGACGTGTCTGCCTCCGGCGGATTGAATGATATTCTTTCTTATTTTCAGTCGATAATGTATTTTCTAGGTTAGTTTTAAACCCTCTTTTAGACAATTAATGAATGTTTAAGCTGCAACATCACGGCATTGAACGAAGTCAGTATGTGTAATGCTCTGAATTAAATGTTATGTCATCAGTGTTAAAATAAGTTGATCAGAGTGTTGAATGAAACTAGTTAAGTAGAATTTCGCTATTTTACTTGCCCCCTCAGCTCTGAAATATAGATCTAAGTATGAAAATCTGATATTCACATACTTTCATTTATGGTCTGCTCAAAGTCTTTAAATGAGTCATCTTATCTCGTTTAAATGGCTGTGTTGACATCTCTGGTGTGTTCTGTAAAAGTTGCATGTCTTTGCAGAGTGCATTATGTAACCCGACTCCTGTTGTCTTGCTGCACGATTTGCAGAGTGGATATGCAAATTCAGATCAAAATGTCAAACATGTTTCTTTACCTAGATTAAAAGGACACTATGAGTCAACGCTCAGAGCGACGGGGGATCCATGTGGACCAATCAGAGCTGCTGTGTAAGAAAGGCTGCGGTTACTATGGCAACGCTGCATGGCAGGGCCTATGCTCCAAGTGCTGGAGGGAGGAGTACCAGAGAGTTCGGCAGAGACAGATCCAGGAGGACTGGGCTCTGGCTGAGAAGTGAGTCTTAAACAGCAGCTAGATCACGCATTAAGTAAAAGAAACATTCAGCATCATCAAGACATTCATAAAGCAGAAATGATGTTCAGACAGATTGCCGTAATGATGTGTTTCCTGTCACAGGCTGCAGCGAGAAGAGGAGGCGGCTTATGTCAGCAGTCACAGTTCCTCTCAGACTCAGCCTCCACAGTCCCACTCTCAGCCCTCTCTCTCCACCTTCTCCAAGTTTGAGGAGAAGAAAACCAACGAGAAGACCCGTAAGGTCACCACCGTAAAGAAGTTCTTCAGCCCCTCCTCTCGCACAGCCCCTAAAAAAGGTACAAGGAGGCTGGGATTGGAGCAATTTGAGTGTGATTCCTGTTGTTTTGCAGTAGGATTCGGTGGCTGATGTCCTGGACTGGATGGACAAAATTATTATTTGCTCTTATCAAATATGCTTTTTGAATATTATATTTGGTTGGACAAGTGAAAACTGATTTAAAATACAGTGGAGCTTCACAGACTTGTGTCAGGGTTGTAGATTTTCCCTGCGTCACCACTTTTCCCTCAGAGCCCAAAATAGAAAATCACACATAACCTTGCTTCTGGATTTCTTTTGGAAATCATGCTTATTTCATATGCAAATGTCTGCGCTCATCATCATACCTAGTCCCAGCTTGGTTTTACCATTGGATGGCATCTCTGATAAAGCCTTAAACTGCCTGCGTGCAACATCCAAACAGCAATTTGTAATTTATGCTAGGTTAATTTTACTTTAATAGACCTGAATGTTGGTAATTAAAAGGCTCTATCATTGAAACATCAAGTGTAGACCATTCAAAAGTTCAGTGGGATCAGTGCAGTTTTTTATGTTTTGGGAAAAAAACCTCTTTTGCTTAACGAGGTTGCATTTATTTGATCAAAGATAAAGTAAAAAATTATTATTTTGTGAAAAGTTTTCTTTTTTTAATATATTTTTAAATATAATTAATTCCTGTGATGGCAAGGTTGAATTTTCAGCAGCCTTCAGTTGTCACATGATCCTTCAGAAATCATTCTAATGTGCTGATTTGGTGCTCAAGAAAAATCTTTATTATTATCAATGTTGAAAACATATTTTTCATACATTTTTGTAGCATTCTACGCCGAATAGAAAGTTAAAATAAACAGCATTTATTTGAAATAGAAATCATTTTTAACATGACTTTACTGTAATCTTTGATGCATTCTTGCTTGCATTCTTTTTTTGCTGACCCCAAACTTTTAAACGGTAGTGTAGATCATCCTTGCTTGATTTGATACAGTTATATATTCATTTTCTATCATATGATTTTATCATTTGTCTGTCGTGTTCTTATGAGATGATTTTATTTGACCAAGTGATCCACGCTTCGTCTCGTTGCTGTTGTGCTGTTCTGTCTGACCTCCGTCCCACCTCTCCCACATTTTTCTCTCTCTTTTTCACTTTATATTCTCATCTGAACTCCTCTGTTGCCACATTTTTCATCCATTTCTCACCCCCTTTCGCCCATTTCCATTACCTACCCTGGGTGTTTTAGTCCCCCCCGAAAAAGAAAGTGAGAAACGAGAGAAAGAGGAGAAGTTGCAGGGCAGGAGGGAGAGCCATGGAGAAAGCCTCCTGAGGGATCTGAAGGGCATTTTTACCCAACCCTGGGAGATGGCTTCTCCCACTGAAGGTAACAGACAGAGCCTGAAGGAAAATCTGGGGTTATGAGAACCGAAGGAACGTGAGTGGAGATAGCAGTGTTTGTCTTCTCTGAGGTGGACCACTGTTTTCTGTGTGATTTGATGTTCTGTATTGAAGAGAGTGTCTTTGCTAAAAGTATCTGACAAAGTACAGCAATTATTTTATGTTCACCTTTAGCTGTTCTTTGTGACATACTGCCCTGATCTGTACCATAGTGTGTATTTGTTGACATGATTGAATTCACCCTACCATTTTTTCATGTTCACTGTCTCATTGTCATGCGTCCTCCTCTTTTTTCTTGTCAATCTGGTGGCAGCTCTGGTATCAAGGCTGAGAGGTGGGTATTAGTGCCACATCACTGTAGCCCTCCAGCATAAATCACAGAAAACTGTCCAGTGCATCAGTGTTATATATGAGCTGCATGCATTCCCTTCTAACACTCTTTTACTGTCAATGGGGCGTTTAGAAAGACAGGGGCAACAGCGTCTGTTTGTGTAGAGTTTAGCCAAAGCATGCTGGTACCAGAATTCTCTCTCAATTCATTCAGCTGCTCTATTACAGTCTTTGACTCTGATCTGATGTCAAAGGTGTTGGCATGGTAACGGATCAATATTTCAGTAGAATGGCCTATTTCTGAGAAGGTTGTCCTCTCTCTTTATGGGATGCAAGTCAACTTGTGAAAATACGATATGTAACATTTTATGTTGTTTATTCAGTGGGTTTTTTCATTGTTCTGTGCAGAACAATGAAAATCATTGTTTTTTCATGTGATTCAGCCTTAGAATCTAATTTGTTGTTTCTTGAAGATGATTGGCTGCTTCAGTTGTAAAAATGATCAGAAAATACTTAAGTTCACATGACATTCTGTGATGAAAACTAACTTCTGAACTTCCATTTTCATCTGATCCATTTTAATATCTGCTGTATGTTCATACAGCCTGTTTGTAAACTGTTTTTGTGCACTTATTTGTGTTCCTCAGAGAGCCACGAGGGAAAAACACCCAGTCCTTCCATTACCCGCCAGTCCAGCATCGAGACCGATCGCGTGTCACGAGACTTCGTGGAGTTCCTCAAGACCTTACAGAAGCCCGGCAGAGAGATCCAGAAGCAGAGCCGTGGTTTCATAGAGAGCATGGGAAATAAAAAGGTGGTCACGTGCCCATATTAACTTTGGATGTTATTCATTTAAGTAAACTTACTTCTTTGTATTTGTTCTTATTTGAAGGATCTCAGTGCTGAAGAACTGTCTGAGTGTGTGCAGGACTTCTATCAGGGCATGTCTGATCGACTCTTGAATCATTTTAAAGGTAGAATTCATGCTTCGGGGAAACTTGGCAGAACTGAATTGGTCAAAAAGTTTCAAATGGTTTGAATCATGTAAATGAAATACTCAGTTCATTAGAGTGGATACTGAATCTGATTCATCTGTTGACTGGTTGTTTGTTGTAATGGTGTTTACCAAAAATGGTTGTGTTTTGTATGTAGTTGGGCCCAGTTATTAAGGGAAGCAGAATTGTGTGGGGAAACAGGGATATCTACAAAATGAAACCTTTTCATTGTTAATTAGAAAGATTTTCTTTAAGTATGGTCAGGCACATTAAATATGAGTGAGGCTGCAGTGCAATGTGGTCCATTTTCACAAGTCTTTTGCAGCATAAAACAATAGTTTTCAGAGCAGGATTGTCCAAACCAGTTGGCCCGGGTTGACCTTTGATAACACAACATTTATTTTTGGCCCACAGCCCCCAGTTAAAAGTGATTTTTGGCCCATAATATTAAAAGGTTTGGGCACCTCTGTTTTAGAGTGTGACAAATCTACAAATTGTCTACAGTGAAATGTTTCATTGTTTCATAGACACTTTGTATTAGTATGTTGAATTATTTTTTTTGTTTGTTTGAAAAATATTAGCTTAAAGAGTTCAACTGAACCTGGTGAAAGATTTTTTTTAAAAGTTGTAAATAACTAATCAGTTTTGGTTTCATTTAAGTGTTATTTTTTTTATTTAAATTTGTTATTATTATTAATATTATCATTTAGTTTCATTTATTAATTTTTAATTCAGTTTTAGTAATTTTAGTACTTCAACTTGAAATTTTTTGCTCAGTTATTTACCAAGGAAACATTTCTTTTTTTTTATTACATTTTTTAAAAACATTTTTAACAGCTTTTTTAACATTTTTAAGCTTTATTTCAGTTAACAAGAACAATTTCTAATAGTTTTAGTTAACAATAACAACACTGGGGCAAATGCAGTACACCCAGCCACCATGTCTGCTAACCACCTAGAAACTTCATTGTTGTCCCAGTATGGTGATGTGGGAGTGGGGTTATGTAACAAACCGATTTCATGTTGTTTGTAAGACACAAGTATGTGAGGTATCTAAAGGATTTTTTATTGTATATGAGTAGAAGCAGCTGTCCTCTGTGGAAATCTGATTGGACCATAATGATTATTTACATTTTTGTACATTTATACTTAACTTTTTATGGTCTACAATTGTTTGCCAGAAGCCAGATGAATTCTTCCTTTGCAAATATAAACCTCAGTGGGTTCCTCTTTTCTCAGGCTCCTCTGAGAAAGTGGACAGGATAATGGACCAAGTGGAAAAATACATAATGACTCGACTCTACAAGAGCGTCTTCTGTCCAGAGACCTCAGATGATGAGAAAAAAGACCTGGCCACCCAGCACAGGATTCGGTCAGCCAGTGTTTAGTATTGTTTATATGCTATTATAGTATTTCTTAATATTAGGTTTTAGCTTTATTTTTATTTCAGTGTTAGATTAAGTAATTTTAGTACTTTAGCTTAAATTTATTTCGGTCAGTTAACAAAATAAAATTTTTGTTTTACATTTACTATTGATATTTTAAAAATATGCTCCATATCAGTGTCAACTTGCTGCTTGTACATGAAAATTCCTTAAATAGGTATTATTCTTTTACGCCATTCACCTTTAAAATCTGCATTCTTGATTTATTTGTTAAATAATGGTTTT
>JAUZSZ010000109.1:8976156-8990100 GCA_034780575.1 Labeobarbus marequensis | reverse complement strand
TATCGCCCTACCCAGTTTTCGTTCCAAGTCCAATCCCGATTCCCAGTCCCAGTCCTATTCCCTCTCAAACAGGCCACAGAGGAGTCATTCGGAGCCTTCAAGCGCAGCTTTCAGAGGAGACCAATAAGAAAATAAAAAGCGAACAATGCGCTTCTCCTCTTTCTTCAGAGAGGCAGGTGATTCAGGAAACTCCCAGAAACGCATCTGTCACTCCCAGAATCGTAACTCCCGCCTCTTTGTACTCATTGGCTCGTTCGACCGCCATTCAAGCTGCCTCGTTCTCATTGGACAGCTCTGGCTCCGCCCAGATTCCGTCTCCTCTTTCGGATTGCGAGGATGTGAAGGAGAACAGTTACTTGGATGGGCGGGGCAATGACTCGACCAATCGCAGGTCGGCAAAGCAGACAGACTGCCAGAGCGACCAATCGGAAGAGAGCAGAGAGGATCCGCAGGATGTAGAGCACACATATGCTCGATCAGTGCCGCTGAAACTATGCGAGAAAAACTCAGTGCAAACGCATTTACACACGCAAACACAAACCTGGGAGAAAAACGCAGATCTGGGGTCTGAGTCGAGTGGACGGGATGATCCAGAGACGACTGTGAAGAGATGATGCTTGTGAATCAGAGACCAGAACAAATGAGGCTCAGGGTGAGTCAACACACACTCTCACACACACGCACTCACACACACACACTCACACACACGCACAGACACACACACTCACACAGACACTCACACACACACACTCACACAGACACTCACACACACACACAGACGCACACTCACGCACGCACTCACACACTCTCACACACACACGCGCGCACACACACACACACACACACACACACACACACACTCATCAACATCATTCATGTACAGTGCTCTTTTGCAAGATAACATTGTGTTTGTTTTAGGTTCGGGCTTGTAATTTTTTATCAAAAAATGATTAATCTTTTTTATACTATGTATTTATTATATAATCATGGATATTTATAATGTATATGAATTAAATGGAAATAAAGATACTTTTCTAAAAATATTTTGCGTAACTAAAAGTATACATTTATAAAATAAAATAATTGAGCGTGTTTATATTATATATTAATTTATTGTATGTATTGGTAAAAATGTGTAATTTAAAAATAGTATTTAAAAAAAATAAATGTTATATATATTAGTCAATTATGTATTTGTAAAAAAAGGCTATAACTCAAAAATGGTATTTTTATTAAAATAAAAAATGCTATGTAATATATATGAATTAAATATACATAGTTTTACTTATTTCAAAAATAAAAATATTTTGAGTAATTAAAAAATATAATTTGTATAAAAATAAAATAATTATACATATTTATAATATGTATTAAATATACATATAATATATCTATATTATTTGGATACAAATATTTTGTGTAATAAAAACATACTTTTATAAAATTATTATAAAATATATTATATATATGATTATATATTTATGAAAAGCATTTTAAATACTAATAATAATTATGTATGTTTTATTATGGATTAACTAGTAATTCATGTATAAATATTAGTGCTGGGCAAGGATTAATCTCATCCAAAATAAAAGATTTTGTTTATATAGTATATGTGTGTGTACTAGGGGTGTGCTCGAAGCTGAATACCTTATTCGGAAAGGCACGGATAATGGCTTCAGAAACGAATAACGGATAACAAATAATTCTGCCCGAATATTCGGCTGAGGCTGGCATACTCTGGTGTTCAACTAAAATAATACATCATACACGTTCTACTATTTGTATATATTTAAACGGCAATGATTTAAACCTTATAGGCTATATGATACACAAATGAATGGAATAAGCACAGTGCGATCACCAATCAAACAGTCTCAGTCTCTCTAAAACCAAACTCTCTCTCAAGAGTAGGCTAATAATCAACTTAGATACAGATATATTTTCTGCTAGGCCTACATGTTTGCTTCTTTATCTTTTGCTGGTTTGCATGGCACACGCACATTTGTTTAGCGAAGTTCAAAAAAAGTCTTGAATTAATTCAGTCGTGCTCAGATGATTAATAAACGTTTGTCATGAAAGCTCTCTACTTGTATGATCAATTTATTTTTAGAAATTTAGTTTATGTTTTAGAACACTGAATAGGGCAAATAGTCGAAATAGTCGATATTTTTCCATACTCTGTTCTCTTTTTTCCATACTTTTCCAGACCTGCAAATTAGAGTGTAAACTCTAATGAAATAAGTGCAAATAAAATAGCAGTGTTGCACTTGCCTTTTTCCATGCATTTCCTGGAAATGACTTAAATCAATTTCCATATTTCTAAACTGCATAGGAACCCTTACTGTTTTAATTAGAAGATATTTAAATATTTATTTATGGGATCATGAAAGGTCCCCAAAGTGAGACTCAAACTCGCGTTCTCCGAAGCACAACCGCACTGCATCTCCAAACACTGCCTATACAATCGGCTCCGACTGTTAGAAGATTTAAAATAAACGTTATAATAATAAAAAAAAATATATTTCAGTTAAACACTGCATATTTGTTCAGTGATAACGACAAAAAAGAAAGGCTGTAAAACCATAGGCATAACGGTCTTATCAAGTATAACTGTACGAAGTTCCGGTTTTATCCGAATACAGATACAAACACAAATAATTTTGTGATTGTTACAGATACAAATACTGGCCTCACTGCACAGCCCTAATATGTATACCAATCAAAAGTCTGAGTTCGGTAAGATGTTTTAACATGAAAGAAGTCTCTTATGCTCACCAAAGTTGCACTTCTTCCATAAAAAAATACAGTAAAAAATAGTTACATTTTCAAATATTATCACAATTTAAAATAACTGTTTTGTATTTGAATATATTTTTAAATGTAACTTATTCATGTGATGGCAAAGCTGAGTTTTCAGAATCATTACTCCAGTCTTCAGTGTCACATGATCCTTTAGAGATCATTCTAATATGCTGATTTGGTGCTCAAAAAAATTCTGCATTATTATCAATGGTGAAAACAGTTGTGCTGCTTAATATTTTTGTGGAAACTGCATAGTTTTATTTTCAGGATTCTTCGATGAATAGAGAGTTCATAAATACAGTATTTATTTGAAGCCTTCTTTAACCATATAAATGCCTCTAATATCACTTTTGATCAATTTATTGCTGAATAAAAATATGAATTTCTAAAAAAAAAAAAATATTTCTAATTTCTGGTACATACAACTACTAGCACTACATAGCACTTTATTGCCCTTTCCAATAATTATTTTTCATGTTATGGCTGATTATTAAAAAGATGGTCAATAATTATTGCACTGTACAAAAGAAACTTTCAGCAGAAATAGGATGTTCTGCAGGAAACTGGAAAGAATAAGGATTAATATTATATGAAATATAGTTAAAACCAGTATAATCTGCGTCCCTATAGCTGCAATGCAGGTTAAAGGTAACTAATACTAAATTAAGTACCAACCTGACTGTGGGCCTCTTTCAGGTCCTCCTCTAGTTGTGCGATCTTGCTGAGGCAGGCCTGATACTTATGTT
Source organism: Labeobarbus marequensis (assembly GCA_034780575.1). Taxonomy (NCBI): domain Eukaryota; kingdom Metazoa; phylum Chordata; class Actinopteri; order Cypriniformes; family Cyprinidae; genus Labeobarbus; species Labeobarbus marequensis. The sequence continues at coordinate 8,986,549 of JAUZSZ010000109.1, read as the reverse complement.
TGCAGACAGCTTTGTGTGCTCTGCATCTCTTCCTTAAGGGCCTGCACCTCCTTCATCCGGCTCTCCTTCTGTTCCTGGGCCTCCTGTTGCCATTCCAAGCAGATCACACAGCTCCTCCTTTCGGACTTCACACTGACACACAAAAACAAAACCTAGTTTTCCTAAAACCTAGTTTTATTTCAAAACCTAGTTTGCTTGATAGTGTGAAAAAAAGCTATTAAGCGTATTTTGATGAAGCATCTTTTTTGGATGCCATTACTGTGTTGAAATGTTCAAATCAACTGAACAGCACAGGGTTTTTATGGTTAAATAAAACTGAAATAAAAATAATAAAAACTATATAGACATAAAAAAATAAACAGAAATAACATAAAACACAACAAAACTACTAAAACTATAATTTACATGAAAATATAATTTATCATTTAAATATTTAATAATTAAAATATAATTAAATTTTTTTATAAAAATCTATTATAATAAAAACTATACAGACATATTTAAATAAATAAAAAAAAAAAATAAAACATTATTAAAAATTACTAAAACATTAACTATGGTTAAAATGAAAACAGCAAATATAATTCAAAATTTTATTTAGTTTAGATTGGGGACAAATTTCCACTATTAACTAACTAATAACTATGATTTTGCCTCAATAAACTACCAATTTACTGCTTATTAATAAGGTAGCTGTTAGGTAAATATAACTTTAAGTGAGCTATATAATGGCCAAGATGATCTAAATGTAAAAACAAGTGTGCAGCACAATTAACTATTAAGCGGACATATAGCATAAAAGTATATCAACCGATATTGATACCTTCTAAAAACTCTTAATGTCGACAAATAACTGATGGAATGATAATTTATATAAAATCCAAACAACTGAATCGATACATATTCAACTGTCCTAGTGCTTTACTGCAGTGAATTCCATTGTAAAGCACTGGGACTGCAACACTATCAGGTTCATAAAAGGAAAGAAAAGCATGAGGCAAGCCTATTTGAATGAAGGAGAGGGTAATACTTAATTTTTGTAAATTATTAATTCACAGTCCACACTTTGTCTTTCCAACCTGTTTGCTTCCAAACTGTGCAACAGAAATGCAATGACGTGAGTGATCCAACTTTTGTTTTCATATCTGTGTTACATGAATGGAATGAAATTAACATTTCTAAAGCTTTAATGACACTATTAAACAACTATATATAATACAGAATATGATGTATATTAGGGCAAATATTTACTTATTACATTCAGAGACAGTGTGATAAATACTGTGTCTAACACAATTCTGTATTTTCAGCATAGAGTATTTCTATGCTCTTTTTTTCTTTCTTTCTTTTTTTTTTCTTTTTCTTTCAAAAACAACACAAACATGCCAGAAATGGTTTAAAAAGTAAATTCAGTCATTTGAGGCCACAAAAATCACAAATAGTTTCTGTGAAATCTTGGTGGGATAGGGTGACGTGCAAAGCTTGATGCTTTGACTTCTTTTGGATATGTACTGTATACTGATAGGTACATCATTATTATTGGTGGGTTTTCACTGCAAATTCAAATAAATGACAATTTTTTTGAGAAAAGCTACTGCAAATTTATCCATTTTGGACTGTGAAAATCTGAAAAAAGCCTCATGAAGTCCTGGTAGGACTGGCTGATATGCAAAGCTTGATTAGCAAAAAATAAATATACAAAGTTGCCAAATTATGTTGGTAAATTACTTCTAACTTCTAGTTCTTGCATAAATGCAATATCACACTCGCAATAATTACCCATGTACTCGTATCATAGCTGTGCTGATATTCACTGCAGCAGCACTCTTAATTAGTACACTTCAAATACGGCTCATTGAGTTAGAATTTAGAGTCAGAAGCATCCTATTATTACTCTATATTTACATACTCACATCTGCAGTCACAGGCTGGCATATATAATGAATGCTAGAGATTCTCAGACAGAAATCAGCGAAGCCTGTTTGCTCCCTGAAGCGTGTCTGTGGTGCCTCACTGATAGCAGCTCTACATTAGATTATTAGACTCCAGAGAGAGACGATCCCAGATTGGATAATATTATTTTTTCCCCTGGCTGATGATGCATAACAAAAATAAGGAGCACTGTAACAGATGTTTTGCAGGGTGAAAATAATAAATCACACAGACTACTCCGCACACACACACGCGGTATATTAGTTCTGTGAGTTAACTTGTGTGATTTATTGGGCTTGGTGAAGGCCCTGGATGGAGTCTCCTCAGTGCACCTAACTTCCCTTGCAAGCATCATTAAGACTACACCGCTAATTGTGTTGTTTTAAAAGAGTGGAAGCTGATAATGACTCCATTAGTGATTCACCTACGCTTCTGTTTCCTTGGAATAGAGCCGGGAGGAGCAACACGGACATGCACATGGGAAAACTGCTGACAGATGAATGGGATAAATGAAGCAAGCAAGCAGAGGAAAGGAGAGAATATGAATGTTCCTTAAGTTGATGTAAACTAGTAAAAGGTGGTAAAGGCAAGGCGAGGCTTGACAACCACAAGAAAAATGTGGACATTTGAGACTTTGAGGCTGTCTGATTGGCCATCTAAATTGATTTGCACTGCAGTTGTGGCAAAAAAAGGCACATTGATGCAGACTTTTTAAATGAGGCAAAGATATGGCATATAGATGTATAAACAGGATTCGAAATCACAGAAAACAGTACAGTTAAAAGGTGGTTCTTATTTATTATTAGCTAATAAAACACTTTGGGATCAGTTTGAACATAACTCCAAATATAAAGTTAATCATGAGACAATGGAACTTCTATAAGGTTTTCATTTAGTCAGCCTGGCAATGAATTAGAAAAAAAGTATAATACTATTCTTCTTATTGCTCTTCTTATATATTAAGGGCCAGTTTTACTAAACAGGGCAAATTAGCGTGAGAGCGCAATTCCAAAACAACGCCGATGGGAGTGGAAATTTCTGTGGATGATTTACTAACAACGTGCAAATTAAAGAACAAAGATGCAGCATCTCATTTACACATTGGCCAACGCAATATACCAAGCGCAGCGCAAATGAGAGCAGTCGCAAATAAAGAAATAAAGAAGCCACAGTATGTTGAAAAGAACCAGTCGTCTTTAATTTCCTGAAGCAAATTAAAAATAACATGGTTGGCAAACTATATGTTCGGATAATGTGTTCTTCTGGCATTCCAAATAAATTAATACATGTAGAAAAAATCTTCTCCCTTCTACCACGCGCTCTCTGTTCTCTGTGGTTCCTCCTCCTAGCAACAATAGCCTAATTGCAGCCATTTCAAGCGCAAAATAGTTTAAGGCATGCTTTTTTTGGCCGTTAAATAATGGCGCAAATACCAATAATTTGACGAGCGCAAACGTTAGTAAATCACGTTGCGCGATTCATTTGGATACTCTCCTCCCATAAATTTTACATCCGAAAGGGAAACTCCTACAAATGCATATTCAATAAGGTCAGGCGCAAAAATAACTGTGTCCATGCCTTTTCAGCACTAATTCGTCACTGCGCGTCTTTAGTAATTCCTGACAGTCCTATTTTAACGCCAAAAGACGGTTTGCGCTGGCGCAAGCTGTTAGTAAAACTGGCCCTATGTGCTTTATAAACTTTAAGATATCCAAATATGCTGTCCAGGAAGCTCACTAAGTGTAACTGTACTTTCTGTAGGTAACTGGTGCCCTGGGAACTGATAACATTTCTGTGCATCATGTCTGGTCAAAGTCAGCAGGGCCTTTCACAACCTCTTCCTCACTGCTGGTTTGTTCTCCTAAAGTTATCATACTAGAAGACATCTCTACAAAATTGTATCTGCTGGGAACCATTGAGGAGGTGACTAATGTGGTGGTGCAAGGTACGACAAATCTGATTTCTGTGAGTGTGAAACCAAAGCATTTCATATGATTCAGTTTGGAAAGAACAGTGCTATCAAGGTGAATTTTAAGAACATTTTTACTGAGTCGCCACTTGATGTTTAAAGTACAATTTGGATCCTGAAGCTAAACTAATTGGCAGCCATTGATCTATAGAGGTCTTTTTTATTTAAAAAATGAACCTTTATGTAATGTGATTAGAACATGTCCATTAACTTGATAAATCCACATCCTCATGCATGCATTATCATTTCCTACACAGATGTGGATGAATGTGCAGCTCCGGAGTTGAACAGCTGTTCTCCACATGCACATTGCACGAATACAGTAGGGTTTTATTCATGCACCTGCCATCATGGGTATCACAACCTCAATCCTTCACAGCCGGGAACCGTTTGCATTGGTAAGAAAGGACAAACATGACATAATGATGCTGTCTTAACCACACGAAACACCATCATTTTGAGAGGACCAAGATCCAGTCCAGTGTTTTCTGTTTCTAATCAGCCCCCAGTGCCACAACACAACCTTCACCACCAACCACCACCACCCCATTCAGGACTACTCACTCTCCACCAGGTACGCTAGAATAACTTCTGATTATCCCCATTCAAAATGATCAGTTATGATGCACCTTTTCATCAGGAATCCCTTTGAACTTTGTTGGTGCTGCTATCTTTTTCTTTTTTTTAAGATAATAAAACTGATGGAGGACAAATGAGTACCATCACCTTCTCGACATCCACTGTTCATACCTCTTCCTTCAGCCAAACTACATGTGGTTTGTTATGCAAAATGCACTCATTCCAGAACATACCCGCAAAGGACATTTTCCTTAAGAAATTTTGAGAACTGGCACAAGTGATTCTTAGATGAAGCAAATAATTCTGAATTGCATTCTTTAATTGCTAATCCAAAGTCTTAAATGTTCAGTCAAAGCACAGTGATGTCTGATTTATGAGACAATCGTTCTTTGGAGTGTGTTCTTTGCTATGAATCAGTCAAGCTGATTTAGTTTACAGTAAATGGTTCAGTTTAAATGACTTCAGTCTGAATCATAATGATTAATAATAACTCACTGGTCAAAAACAGTGTGTACCCTTTAAATGAATTTGTCTTTATTTTATTTTTTGTTCCATGAACCCCTCATTTTTTATACACTGCATGAGTTCTAGTTTGGCATTGAAAATAGTGATGTGATATATCTTGCCAACTTCTACTTTCTTTTCTTTCCTTGTTAAGACTACACACCTGAGATCATCAGCATCCTTTCTTATAACATCACTGCATCATCCTTCGATGTGGCATGGACCACCAACATCCAGACCGGGGTCACCTTCTTCCTGGTTCTGCTAAACCAGATCGATGAGATACAAAACTGGCAAGTGATGAGCTATAACTGGACTTTCACAGACCTGAGTCCTGCAGTTCTTCATACTGTACAAGTCACTCCAGTTGCCTGTGGTAAACAGGGAAACCCCACAGAGATCAAAGTGAGGACAGGCAAGTATAACAGCAGGTTAATTAGTATGATGTACTACATGTATAATTATTGTACAATTTTAGGCATTTTTACTACAAATTCAGTCTATAGTAGTACTGCTGACTATAGATTCCCAGTGCTTGTTCGGTATATTACGGTGTCAGCATGATTAAATGTGTTCATGTTTAGGTAACCAAATACTGCGCTTTCTTTAGATGGACAGTCTATGGGGGCTAGTGCCCGCTTGACCAATCTGGAGTATACAGAGGCCTTGAGAGACCCAACCAATGATGAATATAAGGAGTTCTGTGACAGTGTCATAAATGAGGTTTGATGGATTCCATATTCATCAAAACACATGAGTAATAATGTATCAAGATTGCAGTGATATCATGGTGATAGTGATGACTTACACCAATCGGCAACCATCTAAAACCCATTCAAACACCTTAGCTAATGCATAGCAACACCTTAGTGTTTTGCATAGGCAAGCCTTTACATTATTTCATGAAATGTAAAAATCTAGTTTCCATTTCCTAATCTGATTTATCTCACAAGATCACTCTCAAAAGTGTGTTGATTCTCTTTTAAATGTGTCCCTAGATTCTTTTGTCCTTGCCTACAGAGATACATGCACTAGTCATCTCTGGACAGGTCATCATCCAGATAACATCCCTCTCATCCGGCAGTGTAATCGTGAACTTTTCCATCGTATTTCAACCCAACAGCAACTTGAACATGTCTAGCGTGTCCAGCGCTTTGATGGGGTCTCTTCAGAACAGCTCCAAATATGAAGTAGACAGTAACAGTATATACATAGCAGGTAATGGTTTCATGCATTATTTTAAAATAATGAATCAAAGCAGTTGATGACTACACATAATTAATGTCCACATGATGTGACATGTTGACTTGAGATGTGATTGCTCTCTTGTTATTTATAGATTTAGATGAGTGTTTTCTGGATGAGGCGGACTGCTCTCCATGGGCTTACTGTAAAAACACTCCTGGCTCGTACATCTGTGGCTGTTGGTCTGGATACAGAGACTCGAACCCCAGTAGACCAGGGCGCAGCTGTGCAGGTATACACGCTGTAGAGAACGCTACTGTAGAGATTTCATTAGACTGTCACAAATCTTTCATTGAGACAAACAGGAGTCGATCACGTACATATACATGTAAATTGTTCTGTTAAAGAGATAGACTAAAAATGACAGTCTGGACATCATCTACTCACCTTCATGTCATCTGAAATCTGTGATCTTTCTGGTTTCCAGCGAACAACACTAAGTTATTTAGCAGAATGTGAGTAATTAGGGTGAGTAATTAATGACAGAATTTTCATTTTTGGGTGAACTATCCCTTTAAAGATATATTACTTGTGCCTCAAAGCGAGCAGACGAAACAATAAATGCTGTCATTACTTTCGGAGGTGGATGCCTGATGTTTGGGAACGCAGTCGTGTAAGACAATTATACAGAAATAATTTGATGACAGACTTTGATCAGCAACCAAAACAACATTTCAGATGTTGTGCAATGAGATCAGACTGTTCTCCGTCCCATTGTGCAAAGTCACATGACTTTTTTGATGCGCGTGGAGTTTATTCTGCAAATGTGCTGCTATCTAGTTTATGCACATAAAAAGTTTATCCTACTCAACTGTGCGCATAATCTTGGTGTTTCCATTCAGCGTTTTTTATGCGACATTTCAAAATGTGCAAAAAAATAGGTGGATGTTAACATAGCTAGTATGTCAGTAAACATGTTAATAGATTTGAACTACATGTAGTCTGAAAGAAATGTATTTTAAATATATTACTTTCTTACTAGGGGTTGCAGAGACACAGTTACACTTTTTGGGAAATCAGTCTTCTGCTGGCTTACTTAATTTATGAATGTTAAACTCAGATGTAAGAAACCATTTTGGAACTGAATATAAAATTCACACTTTAGCATTAAGTATTTCTTTAAGTATATTGTTTAAGTATGATTAAGTCACCATGAAATCAAAATCAACATTTCTTGGTTATTATAAATGCCTCTGTGATGTTTAATCAAAAGCATTAAAAGCCCCTCCCCCTCTCAAAGACATCTCATTATTATTGCAGCAATTGTTAAACCACAACGATCCAATCATTTTTTTAATGGACTAAATCAATCCTCATCTGAAAAGCTGCTTCATGTGGATATATCTGTTTATTCCTGTTCATGGCCACAGCTTTACCTACAACAGTGACCGTTCATCCCAGCACAAACCCTGGAGTGTCTTCAGATTCCACTGCCACTACAACATCTTCCATTATAAACCCCATACCTGGAAACCCATCTATGAGCAGTACAGTGAGCACAACACATGTTCAGAGCAGCACCGCAACAACAAAAACGTCTACTACCGGACCGACAACAGCGACGACCAACATTCCTCTAACAACACCCACGCCTACGACACAGAACTCTGTCAGAACTACAACTTCCAGGAATAACCCATCCTATGTAGCTGTTGAGTGCATCCCAGGGTACGTAACAGTCATTATAAGGCGAGACGTCTTGAACGACAGTTACATCCAAGAGAGTTCCCTGTACCTCGGTAAACCTGAATGTGGTCTCAGCGGGAGAAATGCATCCCATGTGTGGCTCACTACATCTTGGGAGAAGTGTGGTACTAAACTAGCGCACGTAAGTCCTCCAGTATCAGTAGACTCTGTAAATGATGTCCATGTAGTGTGTAGTGTGATAACATGAGCAATGTTTTTTTTATCTTTCAGAACGGCACCCATAATTTAGCTAATGTGACTCTATACAACAACGTGAGCAGTTCTTCTGTGCGTCTGGAAGTTCATGTCATTTGCTCTTACCCCAGTCGCATCCTCATCTCCACGGGATACGCCCCCTCAGGGTACTGTGCTTCTATAGCAACTGTGTCCATGGAGCTTGTTTTTCTCTTGGTTTCCTACTCAGTGCGCCATCTCTTGTCACGTCAAGGACATCTAGACTCAATTTAAGGTGTTAATTATGTCAGTGTGTACATTAAACAACATACATATTTGTCCTGAACTCAGATATCAAACTGAGACCAGATTATTTACTTTTTCCTTTCAGTGGATGAACCTCAGGTCACATTTTACACCAAAATCAAAGGAAAAAGGAATGCAATAAGAACCATTAAGACCATTACGTTTTTTAAATTGTAACATTATTTTCATGACAATTTCCCACCCAATTCTTATAATCAAAATTTTGATTTGATTTGATTTTTATTATTTTTTTTAGTTTAGTTTAATTGTTATTGCCATTGTCTTCAATGGTTATTTTTATTAGGATCCAAGTGTCAGTATTTTCTTTATTTTTAAAAATGAGCTTAAATAAAATAATACAATTAAAACAATAAATAATTAAATAAATAAATAAATGATAACAATAAATGTAAACCTTTAAAATATAAAAATGAATAATACAAATACAAAACATAATGCTAATAACAGCTACGCTCTCTCTCTATATTATTAGCATTTAGATAATGAATTATTAGAATCTAATTGCTATAATAAAGTCTTATTTACATTTATTTACACTTGCATAAATAATTTACAAATGTTATATTTAAAATATAAAAATAAATAGTTAAATATTGTACTGTAGCATCATGTTTTCTTATTGCAGTAATGAAAATGAGATTATATAAAAAATGTAAAAATCCTAAAAATGAATTTCCTTTAAGCAAAATATACTTTTTAGTGCTAGGGCAGCGATTAATCGTGATTTTTGAAGTTTCCGTTAAGTTTTTGTGAAGTTGAAGTTTTTGTGTACATAATACGTGTGTGTGTGTGTGTGTGTACCGTGTATATTTATTATGTATATAAATACACACACATGCATGCATGTATATATTTAAGAAAAATATGTTGTTGATATATTAAATATATTTATTTGTAATATAAATTATATGAATATAAATATATACATGTAAATATTTTCAAAATATATTCTGTATGTGTCTTTATATTTACAGATAATAAATACACACCGGATGCGATGAATCATTGCCCAGAACTAATACTTTTCTAATTCTTTCTTTTGATTTCAGGGTGATAGTCATTTTGTCACTCTGATTACAACTAACACACCCTGTCTTTTGAAGGTATTTTAATATGATCAATGACCCAGTGGCAGGATCGGGTAGTTTCCAGGTTACTGTGCGGCTGCTGAATGGAACGATTCCTATACCTGACAATTACACTCTCTCCCCTGATGATGAAATCACTGTGGAGGTTGGGGTCAACACTACTCTCTCCCAAATCAAAGTTGTCATCAACAAGTGCTGGGCTACTTCCAGCAGTGACCCATCAGAGACTCCCTACTATCTGTTTCTGGATAACGGGTGGGTGCAGCAGTCTTTCAATCTGGGAATAGAAGTTTTGCATTGACTATTTTCATTGGCTGTATTGGAAACCCGCTGTGTAATGCCAGTGTTCACACATCTCTCACTGTTCCTCAGATGTCCGGTGACAAACACATACACAACTGTTCTTCAGAACGGAAACGACACTGTGTCTTTAATATCAGTGCGGATATTCAGAATTGTAAATCTCTACATCATCTACTTGCACTGCCAGATCCAGATCTGTGTTGAAATTGAGGACAACACCTGCAGACCTGTAAGTTTATATATAGAGAGAGAGTGGTTAAAGTGTTATAACTTTACAAATTTCTTACTTTTCCGCATAGATTAAATGGACAGCATGTAAACAGAAATGCAAGAATGTTTAATATGTGACCCTGGACCACAAAACCAGTCTTAAGTCGCTGGGGTATATTTGTTGCAATAGCCAAAAATACACTGCATGGGTCAAAATCATCGATTTTTTTTTTTATGCCACAAATCATTAGGATATTAAGTAAAGATCATGTTCCATGCAGATATTTAGTAAATTTCTTACCTGAAAGCTGAATAAATAAGCTTTCCATTGATGTATGGTTTGTTAGGATAGGATAATATTTGGCCAAGATACAAC
>JAUZSZ010000109.1:8843922-8855318 GCA_034780575.1 Labeobarbus marequensis | reverse complement strand
AGAATTAGCCAATCCTTGTTTTTTTAGAGTAGCTTTTAGCCTCTGGTGATGCCTTTGACCCCATCAGGAAAGGGCATCGCTGGGGTGAACTGACATTTTGCATGATATTAGGTTATTATGTGGCTCCTTATAACTCAAGGGCCCTAAGGAGCCATCAGCTTCCATCGACTTAACAAATGGCCTCTGATTTATAACCTCAGATTGGAGTGAATTAACTTCAATTGTTGTGACTCATCCTTTAAAACAGAGTGTACAAATCTTGACCTCAAATGCATTGGAGGTTGTAGCTTTGTATAAATAATTTAAAACCATTTTGTGGTACAAATATTTTTTGGATTGTAACATTTAATGTTCTCTTAAACAACAAAGGTTTGTCAAATAATAAATTATAGAATTTGTTATATATATATAAGACTCTATTAATAATAAATATAACAATTTGCTTTAAGAGTCTGTGTTCTGTTTTATGTATTATATCAAATAAAATTCTATATTGAGAATTACTTTGTAACAAGTATATAACTTATTAGAGACTGTATTATTAATATGTATAATTATGTTGTTAAAATATCATTTTAAAGTCTTATTCAGCATTATAAAAAATCTATAATGAGAATGAATTTTGTAATAAATATAGAACTTATTAGACACTATATTATTAATATTATTTATAATTATAATATATTGTTATAATATTATTTAAGCTGTAATTTGTGTATTTTATTATAAATATAAATGTCTATAATGAGGTTGAGCTGTTGTAATGCAGAGGCATTACAGTAATATGAACATGGGTTGGAAATGTGATTGTCATGAAAATAATCTCACAGTACAAAAAAAAAAAATTATGATCCTAAAAATAGGATTCACTTTAAAAAAACAAAACATTCCTTTTTGATTTTTGGTGGCTGAATATGACTGAGAGCTTTCTTCGAGATTCACCTGTCTTATTTGTTTTATTTGCTGTTTTATTTTCTCTAATTTTTAACATGTTTTTTTGTTTTCCTCTGTTTGCTGCAGCAAAGGATGATGGGAGTGTTGCGGTGGCTCTGGGTTATACGGCACACCTGGTGCTGATGATATCAAGCTTCCTGCAGATTCCGCTCAGGTATCCAGTCATCCACAAGGGTTCCCGCTCCTCCATCAAAGACACCATCACTGACAAACTCACAGAGAAGGAGAGAGAGTAAGAATGATTTTCAGATTCTTTAACTTTTATTGCTTAGTAATTAATCAAACTACAGTTTTCATAGCTCTGTATCACAGAAAACTTTATTATTATTATTATTATTAATAGTAAGTTGACCATAGAAAAGCAACAAAAGCAAACCAATTGATTTATCTTATGCATTACACTCTAAAGACTCTCTTCCCTTTACACACAGGAATATTTATACATCTTTTTGCACCTGTGGTTTATGCGTGTGTAATTTGTCCACCTGTCTGGTTCAAAATGCGTGTTCAGGGGTGGTTTAAGGCCCTTCTTGGATTAAATGCTACTTAAACGCCACGGGGTTCCGACTTTCATGTGCCCACCTCGCCTGCCTTTCATCCATTCCTCTTTAACTCTCTTTCCTTTCATCTTTTTATCTCATCCTCCCTCTCAGTAGATTACCACGTCTGCTGCAGCATGGGAGATAAATAACATCCTAGAAAGAGGGTCTCATTGGTGTCTTAAGTTTGTGTTTTTTTGTTTATCTTACTAATTGACATTTTGCCAAATCTGCATAACTTCATGATTTAGATATTAATTCTCTATTAATTTGCATTTTCATTTATATATATTTTTTGTAAGGTTCAAAAAAAAACTCTTGTTTATTTTATTTAAATTTTGTCTTTTTTTTTTGTCAGTGTCAGTGAAAAAAGCCTGAATTGTGAGATATAACTCAGAATTGCGAGAAAAGTAGTTAGAGTTGTGAGGAAAAAGTTGCAATTAGCTTTTTTTTTTTTTTTTATTCCATGGCAGAAATGGAATTTGGAATGGAATTTTTACAAAATTTTTGAGTCACAGGTGCATTGGTTTTATTTGGTAACAGCAATATTGAATGCACTGCTACTTCTAAGGTTCATTCTATTCCTCCAAATCTGTTTGTAAATAGTTTTACCTTTGACATCCATCCTACGTTTATGTTTATAGCTCTAGCGGCTAGAGTAACATTTCATCATCTAATGGGATTCTTTCACAACTCTTGAAACCACCACGTTTGCCTGGTGTGCCATGAATGCAGTTATTTCCCCTAATCTTCATAGTTTCATGTTAAATTACATCCTCAGGGTGTGATGTTGCCCTACCGTGTGTTGAGATGCTTGTAATTTGACTTTTTCGTGTGCATGCTATGCTGTGGTTGCGATGGAGATGGATGCACACTCTTCAGGCTTGGCCTGTGGGGTCCGAAGACCCTGGCATTTTAATGCCAGAATGTGTGGGCACTGCAATTACAGCGCCGGCTACCTCATTCAAATTATTGTTTTTCTTTGTTTTGGTGCCGTAACTAAGCAGGAGTGATCCAAGAAACGAGGCCGCTGGTGTGTGCTGATTACATGTCTGCGGTGCACATGCCCAGAGAGGTATCACATTCCTGCATTCCGCACATGGTGAAAAGCCCCTTAATGAAACTCGCAATAAAATTGGATTGTATATAATCAGATGGGCCCCCTTTTGAATGACGGGGTCGAGATGCGTTTCTCCGCTTTTGATGTAGGATTAATGGCTGATTTCAACAGCTTGTAAATGAGGAGGAAGATGATGGAGAGGTAAGAGACAGGGGCGGAAAGAATAATCCTGGATTGTGCCAGCTCTTCCACTTGTGCTGTGTGACGGACAAGTACTTGGAAATGACTCATATGACACAATAAGTGCATGCCTTGATTGATTTTTCAACATTTATTGGGATTTTTATTTGTTACGATGGCATTTGGCAGATATATTTATCCATGCATTCAATGTACGTTTTTAATCAGTTCATGCATTCCTTGGGAACCAAAGTCATGGTGTTGGCATTACTAGCACCATGTTCTATTTCTTGTGCCACAGGAACCTTGTGGTTTGATTGAGACACTCTTAAAAGGTGGTGTGACACACTAAAAAAACAATGAGAATGCAGTGTACCACTAAAGATGTCCATCTAATAATTACAGTAATAATAAATGTATTAAATAATATTAATAGACACCACTGATTAAAAATTTTGGTCTGTAGGATTTTTTAAAAAGAAATGTATACATTCATTCAGCCTGGATGCATTAAGTTGATCAAAAATTACAATAAAGACATTTATAATGTTACAAAAGATTTCTATTTCAAATAAATGCTCTTCTTTTTAACTTTCTATTCTTCAAAGGATCCTGAAAAGAAATTAGCATGGTTTCTGCAGAAATATTAAGCATCACAACGGTTTTCAACATTGTGTATTATAGTAATAATAAATCAGCATATTAGAATGATTTCATGAAGGATCATGTGACACTTCAAAATTCAGCTTTGCCATCACAGGAATAAATTCAATTAAAAAATATATTAAAATAGAAAACATATGTTATAATTGTATTTCTTTTTTATTGTATTTTTGTTCAAATAAATGCAGCCTTGGTGAGCATACTGTAAACTTTTCCTTTAAATTATTAGCGTCACTACTTTAAGTTATGCTTAGCTACTCCTCAGCTTTTACATAGACCAAGTATTTAAAAAAAGAGCCAAAAATATTGTCTGATTTCTCTCCCGAGTCCTCCAGCAGTAGAAATGACCACATCCCTAGCTGTGGCTGGCTCAGATTAGGCTTTGCACATTTCTGATTCGCAGTTATGTCTAGTGCAGACGTCCCCCACCAAGCGTCCCGATTTGTTGCGTTCAGCATTGATGTCTAGATCTCTAGATGTTCTCTGAATTTTCAGCCGCATGAATGTAACTCAATAGGCCGTCTTTCTGCAGAGCACCAGTGAAGGACGAGCCCTTACAAGGTTCACAGACAGTACATTCGGCCGCCCACCTCCCGCCCTGCCAGTCACAGCGACTCCCTGGAGACAGCGCTGTTATGAAAGTCAAACAACAATCAGGACACACTCTTGGTGACCCTCAGCCCGTGTGTTTGTGAATGTACGCTTGTTTGTGTGAGGGGCGGCCATTAGCAGCAGCTGAGCAGGGGGTGAAGCCGCTCAGCTGTTTAAACGGCCCCATGTATGTGTGTTTGCAGATGAATCAGGTGCCGCTGAGAAGATGAAGGTCTAACTCTTCAGAAGTCGGACTCCAAAGCTCATTAAGGTATGAGTTACAAGGAGAAGGAGAACAGAGGGGCCTATGTGGCCCTCGTAATTAACTCCGCACGAGCTAGATCCTATTATCCCCGCTCCTGCCGTGACCCTGTGACCTTTACACACCATAACTTACAGCAATATGAGCTGTAATCAGCCCTAACGTGTCGTTGTTTAACATTGTGTCAGCCTTACACTTGATAAATACAGTTTAAATCATCTTCTCTATCTCTCTCATGGCCTGTTGGTCTGGAGTTCATGCTGTATGTCTGTCTCTGTCATAGCAGGGTCTTGGGTTTGTGTAGTGGGTGTTCTCTGAGCTGCAGTTCAGGCAGTCCATTCATCTCCTTCAGTTTGGGAAGATACACCGGAGGTCTTCATAACTGCACTTACTGTATGACTTCTCTTTATAGCCTGCGGTCTGCAGCCAGACAGAGCAAATCAAGTTGTCATTTCGGAGCTCTAGTAAGTAGTCATTTAACAGATGCTTTTATCCAAAGCGACTTTAAGTGCACTTATTACAGGCGCTCGCTCAAGGCTGGGCTGTGCCGAATTCAGAATTGAAGTCTGTATGGCTGTCTACTGTTTTTTTTTTTTGTTTGTTTTGTTTTCCCCTGTCTGTCTGTCAGTCAATCACTTATTCAATTCTGTCGAAGGGAATCACATCTATCTATCATTCTCTTGTTCTATCTATAGATCAATCTATGGTTCTGTCTATCTATCTGTCGTTCTAGCTATCGTTCTGTCTATAATTTAATGGATCATTCTGCCTCTGTCTGTCTGTCCGTCTGTCTGTATATCTATATATCTTTCTGTGTGTCTGTTGATTTATCTGTTTAATTCATCGTTTTGTCTGTCTGTCTAGCTACCTGTCCATGTTCCATCTATCTATCTGTCTGTCTGTCATTTTATGTCATTTTATCTCTCATTTTATGTTGTTTTATCAGTTGTTCAATTCATTGTTCTCTCTGTCTGTCTATATATGTTCTGTCGTTCTATCTATAGTTTAATCTATGATTCTGTCGCTACCTGTCTGTCTGTGTGTCCATAATGTCTGTAAACATTTTAAACTTTCTCCAAATTTTGCTTTTTTGGTTAAAAATTACCATTACATGTATAACAATTTATTTGAATTTTAGTTAATTTTAATTTTACTTCCTTACATTGCAATTCTTCATCCTGTTTGTTATCTCTATTCTGATTTATTTCAAACTCAGGAGTTGATTTGAAGTATAAAGTCATTCACAATCCAATTCTGAAAGCCACACAATCATAGTTTTCTCAACGTCAGGCTCAAACATATAACCAGCTTTGGTTACCAGCTCAGATCTTTTAACATTATGCCTTCCAACATCCAGTTTTTAGACATTTCTTATTATTGTGCGTAACGAGACCATTACTGTTCCCACAATTCAGTGAGGTGGCCCATAAGCTGGAACAACCTTTGACCTCACCTCCCTCAAATTGTTTAGAGGGAGGCTTCATCTGATAATCCAGCGTGTGATTGTGAATAAAGATGAGTGAAGTGTGAGTATTGTGGTGATTATCACTAGTCATCTGTCACTGATGTACAATCGTAGAGCCAAAAATCTTCCTTGAGAGTCTTGAGAGTAGATGAACTCTACATTTGATAACTCGTGGAGGTGGTTAGCTGGACTCAAATTAAGAACTATTACATCATTTTCCACATCCAGTCACTTTTGACCTGGTTCTGTAGGACTAGGCTTAACCGATCCATGATTAATGAGATGTTGGAGAGATGTTATTAAGAATGTGACTTGTTTTTCTATATGTCCACTTACTGAAATGATAATGTTATCTTCAGAACTTAACAGTTGATATCAACATTCTTGAATTTCCAGCCTACTGTGTACATAAATTAATATCTAGAATTCTCAGGCCACATTCCAAGTGTCATAACTGTGAAGCATTTGGAGATCTTGTTTTTCTATACTGTCATTTTTTGAAATTATAATGGCTCTGTTTCAAACCCTAGTGAACGGACTACCTTGAAATCATGTTAAAGCATCACGTGCACTCTCACTGCAAAAGTTGTTCCAAATCTTAAGCAGCAAAATAAGGCTACTATCTGAGAAAACTAATTTAAGACATATTCTAAGGCAGAATCAAATTATTTTTTTATGGATAATGCAATCAAGGTAGAATGCCTAAAACACTGGATAGTTGTCCTGATGCAAGAAATCAGAGGAAAAAGTTCATTTCCAGGCCAAGTGAACTTTTCAACTGTTGGTGGTGTTAAAGGATGTGAGATAGATACTCCAAATTTGGTTTAAGGGCCCTTGAGGTCCTGCCTAATGCCTTGCAACAAGCCTAGTGGAAAAATCGGTGAGCAGAGTGGTTAGAAATGTATGTAACATATTTATTATATATTATAAAATATTTTATATCTAATTCATAAGTATATTTAATTTTTAAATGTTAAATTTAATTTTTTAAATTTTTTATTTTTAATAATTAAATTACATTTCATTTATATTTTTTGTGAAATAATAGTGTGTTTTTGTGCTTGATAAAGTAATGCTGAAGTGTTGAGTATTACTTTCACATGAATTTGTTGCTGCCTCCTTTATGTATCCAAGTCAGTCCCTTTTGAGGTTCCATTTTTGTTAGGATGCTAACAAATCCTACACTAGGTTTTGAAACGGCCAATGTTTCCTTTTCATGTATGGTTACTGTATGTAGAACTGTACTTCACTTTAGCTGTAATTGTAGAATCAGGCCACATTCCAAAGTCACATTCTAAGTCATTTTCTTATTTGCTTGATTTTACAGCTGCTTAAATTGTGCAGGGCTCGTCCATTAAACCTGAACATTCGCTGTAATATCGACCCACCAGTCTTGTAAATGAAATCTGACGAATCCCATTCCGACCATAAAACCATAATTTTCGAGGTGCTACCTTCTTTGCTTCTTATTAACACTCTTCTATCCTCTACTTTAGCCAAAGCTTCAATCTAAAGTGACTTAAAATGCACTAATTGGACAGACAGGAATTGGCTCTCAGTAACTTTCTGGATCCAAGGTCAGCCCTACATGGGATTGAATGCGTAAACTTGAAGTTAGCAGCTTTGACCATTAAGCTACCACCGCTCCAGACCTTTGCTTTCTTTTCCTTTCTTTTCATGCATATTAGATCGATCGTGTCCCAGTGAGACGGTCTTAGAGTGCAGTTCTGCAGTTCCCTCCTTCCTTCTCCACCTGGGATGCCTCATCTGTGACCAAATGATGCGGTTTGGTGTTTTTTTGCTCCTTATACCAATTTGATCTACTATCCTCTTTTCTTAATGTAGCACAAAAAATACACACAGTTCTTTTTCTGTAACGTTCTTTGCGATCTTGGAAGCTACTTTCGGCCCCCTGGATGCATTCTTGAAATGCAGTGGACTCTAACAACACGTTGCACCCACATTTCTTCACTTCTAGCCTATCGCAGCACGGCTGATTGCCACAGAGGCCTGGAGATGTGATCCAGATGTACTCTGGGTGATGGAGTCCAGAGATTGTCCCGTTAAACCCAAGCCCCCCTCTCATATTGGCTTTTATTGGGAACTGTATGAAGGCGCTGTCCACTTTTTCAGAAGGACTTTATGACAAGCGTAAAAATGGAAGTAGGAAGTGACACATCGCTCCATGAGTTGAGGAGTTGCCAGCTTGGGCTCTCAGACCAGAAAGGGTGGCCGAGAGCTCAAAGGAAAGGAAAATTATTAAAGGATCGTTTGATGATGTCTGCTAAGATGGGCTGTGCTTCCTTTTTAGGGTTGAGTGGTTGTATTTTATTTTCATCTTTGAAGAGCTTGCAGATCAGTTCCTCCTTGTCTGGATGCATGTCATGACATGCAACTCCTAGTTGCAGACATGTCGAGAAATTAGAGAAATACCAAACCACTGCATTTTGTGATTCATAACATAATCTTGAAGGGCTAATATCATCTGAAGACAGCGGAAAGACTCGTCAGTCTTGTATTTGGCCCTCAGGGACAAAGCCTGGCTCTGCCAGAATCAGTTTGATGGGGCTGAAAATTGATAAAAGCGCTCATCATAAAGACAGAAGACTGGAGCCAGGCTGTACCCGGCAGCTGACTACCTCATCCCTCTGGCTGTCTTCCGCTCGTTTCCATCCCTCTATCTTCTAAATGTTCTTGATTTGAGGATCGTGCCATGTTTCCATCGTTCTTTAAATCATTCAGCTCTTGTTATTATCTTCAGGTCCAAATTGTCTCCATCTTTGAACATGTTTTGAGTAGCTGAATTCAACTTGTATATGTTGGGATACCCGTTTATGATTTGTTGATGTTTGTTAAATTATCTTGTTCTTAGTTGTTGGTCTTAAGTAGTTTTCCTGTCTGGAAGAGGTTTATGGTCTTCACTATGTTTCATTCTTAATAGGTCTGCACAACATATGGATAGAATATCAGTTGTTAGTGGATTTATCATTTTATATGTATTAATAAAATAGTTTTATAATTCATGTGAATATTATTTTAATTAATTTTTTAAATTAAGGACCAACCCTCGCTCTGTCCCTACGTTAACTGCGTTAAATATTTTTAATACCGTTAAACTGAAAAAATTAATCGCCTGCATTAAAGTGCTAATTTTGACAGCAGTAGTTGCATTATTGTATGATCTCCATTATGTTATGGTTAAATTTAATTTAGTTAAATTTAATTAGTTTGAATATTATATTAGTATAATATTATACAATCTTCATTATGTTTTGTGATTATTAGGGCAACACAAGATGTCCATACAATATCAGTTATTTAGTGGTTAGGTTATTATTTATAATTTTATATGTATAAAATAATTAAATTTATATAAATATACTATTTTATTGTTTTTATTGGTCAGAATATTGATATAGGTGCATCCCTAGGTCTTATGATCTTCATATAAGTTTTATTGTTTGCATTTTCATTGGAGGTGAGAAAAACTGACCAACACAACTTCCAAATCCAGCTTGTTCTTCGGGTCTCCCTTTGCTCTTCAGGTATTTGACTGAAAATGTTCATACTCCTGCTGCAGTTTTCCAGACTAGCTCCGATCTTCATTATGAAGTTTCAGTCTTTGCATCCGTCTGGCGTGCGACTGGGCCTCGATGAAGTTAAGGGAATACTGCAGCAGCCTGCCGTTTGGTGGGTGGTCGGAGCGGATCATGAATAAGTCCAGAAACTGTTGAAAATCTTCCCAGCTACTCCAAATGACCTGCGCTAATGTATACTCTCCACAAGCCTCGAAACATGTGTTCCTCCTGCCTGTTTACATATAATAATTGATACTCCAAACGTACATAACAATGTCATCCTAACGCTGTTTCGTGCTGGTGCATATTCTCTCTCTATTTGTGAACTGCCCATATTTATATATTAACACGCTTGCATGCACGTTCTTTCCGGTGCACACACTTGTTGCTTCTATCTACTTTCTTGATCGCACATATATGCAACATACCTTTCAGCGTTCCCTCTCTGCACATTGTTCATTCATTCGCCCGGGAAATAGAGAACATTCCCCATAACTACAGTGTTTTTAATGCAGTTTCAGGCGTGGGGAGTCATAAATCAACCTAGCTGCTTTTAAACAAACACCTGCCTCCAAACTGTCACAGCTAATGGAAGCACTTGCCGTATAAATCAACCATAGCTGTAACTCCTAATATCATAGAAACGATTACATTGAGCATCTGCCATGCAATGCTGTTTTAATGGTCCAGGCACGGCCGATAGCCCTTGCTGTAACCGTTTTGACATTTTCCGACTCACTTTTAAAGTATGCGTGTGTCTTGAAAAGGTCCAAAAGGAATTTGTGGGTCACTTATTCTGTCGTCTTAGTTTCTTTATGAGCTGGTGTAAGAGAACAAGGTGCATTTTTTCCCCCAGCTGTTTAATTAAGACCAGAAATGGGGCTGGACAACAGGAAGGGAACACTTTTTACTGTATGTTAAAGTTATTTATTATGCTACTTTCTCATATATATACTGTTTAATAAATCAGATTTCTATTGCTGTGTGTGCGGTATGTTTGTTTGCATAATAAGGTTTGCAGATGATTTTAAAAAGATCAAAGCAGGACTAAACAAACTGTAGTATAAATTACAGTGGGCCTAAAAGTATTTGGACACTTATGTCACAAATAAATATGTAGGAATGTGTTTGGATTATATAACACCATGCTCACCAAATATTATTTGTTTTAAAGTCGGCATGAAAGTTCACCTACTTTGTTTTCTGAATGCATATTATAGACCTTATTGTGGACAATTCATCCATGCATGTTCACTTTTTTTTATTATTTAATGTGTAATCAAAATTTCATAACTGAACCTTCCAGTGAAATGACAGACTTTTCTCTGTTGATGGACACGGGACTTCTCTAATAATTTAGTCTGGTTAAACCCTGCCCCCCTAAAAGCATCTATCGTACCTTCTTTTTGAGTGCAATGGCCACATCTCAACATCCAATCAGCAACTGATACATTCAAGGCCCCGCTCTGTTTTTTTCTTTAGTAATCCGTTCCACTCTAAAAATCTGTCATTACTTCCTCTTCTCTTCCACCTTAAACAAAGACAGCACAAGTGAATCAGCAAAACATATATTAGGTAAAATGCTCAACCATAATTGATTTGATGATAACTGATTCACTATTAAGATTTTAAAATGTTTTCACAACTTGAATACATTGTTTGTTGTTGTTTTAATTAAAAACATGCTTTTATGCTTTTACACCATTAACCGGCAGAAATTTGTCAACCAGTAGAGACTTTAGACCAGGGATAGGCAAATTCGGTCCTGAAGGGCCGGTGTCCTGCAGGACCGAATTTGCCTATCCCTGCTTTAGACTATTGTCTCTATTGCGGGTTACATGCTCACGTGACGTTGCTGTGCTATGTGGTCATGAAAACTCATATCGTGATATACGATTTTGGTTATATTGCCCACCCCTACTTGTAACCAGTTGGCACTATTCTTTTCAAGCCACTATCTGCTTCTAGGGGTCAAAGGTCATACAGCGGTACCTCTCATCAATACTCATTTTTGTTACAAAAAATAAAGCCGTGGCCTAATGGATAGAGAGTTGGACTTGTAACCTGAAGGTCGTGGGTTCGAGTCTCAGGTCCGGCAGGGATT
>JAUZSZ010000109.1:8791554-8801935 GCA_034780575.1 Labeobarbus marequensis | reverse complement strand
AGTTCCTATATCGCTTTCATTCGTACACAGCATGTATTCGCAACTTTATAGTAATTCTCACAAGACATGAATCCAATACCACCATCGAGAGCAAACAAAAGCACAAACGACGACCAAATGGAAGAATAGTATCTAGAAGAAAGGTCTGTATACCATTCGCTTTACAAAAAGTCAATCGTTTGTGTATTGATGCTTCACATCTGACAGTTCTGTGGGGTTCTTGGTGTTATTCAGTAGCTTTCACTTGCATTCTGCACTGCTATAATGTTTTTCGAAATCCTCACCAAGGTTTTAAATCACAGCAGATACCTCCGTCGTTACACCAACAACACATTATTCACCCATAGTTCTCTTTGCTCTGCGTCTGTCAACACCCACTTTGATTTAGAGCTGTCTGTTGCGAGAAAAAGAAACTGAATATACTGTCGTGTTGGTCTCTCTCTTCTTTCACACATTTCCAAATCTCCGTTTGCGAGAACGCCGTGCCACCCGCTGCTCTGTTTGTTGCTTCAACTTGTCAGCAGGTCAGGCTGTCACTTTTAATTAAGAGTGACATGCTGATCCGCGCTGTTCCAAGTTCCCCGAGACGCTCCTACTGTCTTCGCCGATGGCGTGTTTTCAGTGGGCTGGATATTTATTTGTTTGTCATTGAGCTTGGGGAGGGAGAAAGAGCAGTTGTTTACTTAAAAAATACTTTATGTCCAGGTTTATACGATAATCTACCCAGCGCGCTTTGCCAGAAGCAATTCACAAACGCTGCAACTCAAGCTACGGCGTAATGCAAAGCACACAGGGGAAAGAGGAGCGCGCATACCTCCGTCACGCGGCACGCCGGTGAGGGGCTCGCGGGCCAGATGTGCTCGGCTCTTAAACACATGTAGCAGAGTTTGTAAGGATGAACAAAGGCAGTAATGAAATCAAATGTGTATGCCAAATGCCTTTGACTTGCAAGATTGCAGGAGCAGATTTCTTCCCATAATGCATTGCTTTGTAGGGGCAGCCTGCCCCAGGGAATGGGTGGGTGATTATTAATGACTACTAGTTGAATTATTGACATGCTACTTGAGGTTTTACGGCGCAAGACATATCTTGCCTTTGTCTGTTTATATGCTTGTATATGCGTGAATAAAGAGGGATTTTGTTGTTTACGTGATATGAGAAGGGTTGGCGTGCAGATGGAGGAGGCACTCACAATGGTACTCTAGGACACACACACACACTGACGTAACCCTACGGTCGAAACAATTGCGATTGTGCCCCTTTCGATCCAATGATGTCAGCATTCCGCTCTTCGTTGAGCTTCCTATCGGGTTACAGATCAGCACCCTTGGCTGCATTTCAGTTCTCAGTTTTGGAAGAATTACAGTCCTTGAATGAATACACACACAATTGCTCTGTTCCAAAACTAGCGTGCTGCCTACGGCGACAGTATGTTAAGGCATCATGGGCCCGTTCCCAATGCAAAGACAGTCAAAGTGCAGGCAAGTTAATTGTTATTTTCTTTTGGCTAAATACTAAAGCAGCCCTACACGTCTTTCACAGAAAAAAAACAAAAAAAAAAACAATTCAGTAATGCATTGCAACAAGCTCAGTGAAATAAACCCAAGATGGCAGACGAAGTGAGAGAAATGTTGATTATGAAATAAATATACCCTGCCATTCAAAGGTTTGGGGACAGTAAGGGTTTTTAATATCACTATAATTTAAAATAACTGTTTTCTGTGTGAATATATTTTAAAGTGTAATTTACTCCTGTCATGGCAAAGCTGAATTTTCATCATCCATTACTCCAGTCTTCAGTGTCACATGATCCTTCAGAAATCATTCCAATATGCTGATTTGGTGCTCAAGAAACTTTTTTTACTATCAATGTTGAAACAGTTGGGCTTCTATGTTTTTTTTTTTTTTGTGGAAGCAGTGATACATTTTTTGCAAGATTCTTCAATGAATCGAAAGTTCACAAGAACAGCATTTATTTGCAATAGAAATTCATAAGTTTATAACGCCTTTACTGTGATTTTGACCAATTTAATGCAAGAAAATACAAGAAAATTCAATGCAAGAAAAAAATCTTGACCACAAACTTTTGAACAGTAGTGTAAATTTAGTTCAATTTTGAAAAGTACTGATAAAAATTGTGTAAAGTATTTATAATATCTCTGTTCCAAAAACCTAGTGCACAGTATGCTGCCTACTAAGGGAGCATTATAACCATCTTGGTTGATTTGTAATTCTCTGAAAAGGGAGCAACTCCACATGCCACACAAATGGTGCTTTGCATTGAAGACTCAACACAACTCATTCAGTAGAGCTTTATGTTAGCGTTTTGCTATGCTAGTGGTTGTGATATGCTTAAAAGCACATAGTACTCGAATATTGGGAAAAATAATACATTTTTAATTGCACATAACTTTTAGCATTATTTTTTATTTTGAACAAATATTTCCTCTCAGCATTTCAGAGCTTGTGCACTGCATTCTGGAAGCGCTATGTATCTGGAAATACTAGCTGTTTGTCCAAAACGCGGTATCTTCTGCCTGCAAAGCTAGCATTTGTCAGGTTTTGGAACAGACCGATAGACTTCTCATTGGGGAATCTCATCAAACAAACCGATAATGATCGCCTTCTTTAGCACAAAGTGAAAGCCACATTTCCCAGCATTAGAGACGGATCGTAAAAAGATTCACGCCCAGTCAGTGCTTTATGAGGGGGTCGGATTGGATTTTGTGTTTGGCTGTTCAACCATGTCCGTCCTACTTCATTTTCAGTTTCACTTTTCTGGAAACTCTCACTGACTTTTGGTTTTAATCTAATCAGTATCTTTGTCAGAGAAACACTGAACAAATATGGTTTTAGGCAGTCGGCCAGGCATAAGTGGTACACCCGTTCTGATTCTAATATGGAATGCTGTTGCTGTTGGCACGTACTTCCAAAGTCCTTTTTCCTTTTGGTCCACATGCAGATCCTAGCACATGGTCATCTGGTCAAAGCCAGAGGTGTACTTTTATCCATGAATGAATAAGGCTGTTAGTTTTGTGTGGAATTGACCATTTCATCACCAGTGGAAATTTGGAGCAGTGCCCTCCATAAAGAAACAAAAGGTAGATCCCAGGGGTCCTTTTTAGTGAAAAGAAGCTACACATATTCACAGTGATGTCAAACTGCTCTAGGGAGGCAAACAGAAATAGCACAGTGAATACAAAGACTTGGGTATCGAAATGATGTTATACTGCAAACTAACACTACAATTATATAAACATTGTTTTGTGTTGGCTAATTTTAGATTTTTTTTTTTTTTTTAATCATATTGATTGGTAATGGATATATATATCTGTTGATATTGTATATTTAATTGTACATTTCCCTTATTTTTACATGTAAACTGTTGAATGTGATGATCTTAAATCTCAAAATGAATATCCATTTTTTCATACTGTTCATTAGGTTACATGAAGTTCACGTGTAGCATTTAGTTTTTAATTACATTAAAATTAATTACATTAATTACATTTAGTTTTATTCATTACAAGAATAATATCTCTAAAAAAAAAGAATCTCTATAAAATTAATTTAAAACTACATGTAGGATTTTTATTTACATATTTATCATTATATTTTATACATTTTATTTTGTCCCCCAGTAAAGTGAACAGCAGAGCACAAGAGAACCACCTAAAGGAAATGGCTTTTGCTCCATTTTTCATTAGTTATCACCTACTCCATTTTTCAGAGTATTTCCGTCTCTCATTTTCTCTCTCCCCTTGTATCCCTATTGAATTCTTGGCCTGTATGAGTGTCATCGTGGCAGCAGTATCAGTTGTAATTGAAATCACATGCGGATCATCTGTCACTATGGTGCTATTATGATTGATCAGGTTTTATGAAGACATGCGGAGGCCGCTGCCATACAGCCAGATTAACCAGATGTTTGTCAGGGAGTGTCCTTGATACATTAGTTCCCCTTGAGACCTCGTGCACGTGCATTTCTTTGAATATAAATACACTGTTATTGTTACATTTCACCTCCAAGCCTAAAGGGGGCGTTGTATTCTTCTGAGAAAGAAGAACTGTTACTTTTTGATTCTCATTCTGATTGTAAACTGAAGACAGTTTTGTCATTGACATGGCTCAGAAAGAAATTGTTTCTTGAGGAGCGCAAGAGAAAATCTTGCTTTTTGAAGAGTTGTGTGTGCGTGTTTTTTTAATTAATTCCAGTTGTGCGCCATTTCTCTCAGATTTCCTTTTTCTTATCTTTGTCTTTTTCCCCTCCCACATCCCATCTCCATCTGTACATACACACATGCTGTATTATTGTAGGTGTGTGTTGGTGTTAACATGTCAGAGACAATTGATAGCCAATGTATTAGACTGAACAATTGTACAAGAGGGGGAAATAAAACGTTCAAGCTTGTTGGGTCTTCGATCACGTAGATCAGTCTCATATTTTCTTTGCCACAACCTCCCCTCATCTTACTCGTTTTCTCATTCTGTCAATGTGTCTCTTCAGAAGCTCTCTCCCCCTTGTTGTGGTATGGCTCAGACTTTTTTTCTTCTTCTTCTTTTTTACTCAGGGCCAGTGGTTTATGAGGCTATAAATGTTTGAGATTGTCATGTAAGGATAACTCCACTTTTTATGTGTATCTATCTGGTCTAACTTAGTATCATGTAACCAGACCATAAAACAACTGCCAGTTAGACTGGAATCATTACATTATATTATAAATTCTTATTTTATATTATTTTAGTTGATCACTTTCCTTGTCCATCATTATGTCATGGCAGTCTCTGGTTCTGAGTAGTCTCGGCAGGACTGCTTTCACTCTTTAAAATTCTTTTTTTTTTTTTACATGTTCCCATCTTTATTAAATATTAATTTGAAACTTAAGGGAACCATGAGCTGGTATATGTCTCCTGTCAGTGGTTCTGCAGCAAACAGACTAAATAACTTAAACATCTGCAGATGGAAAACCTTTTGTGTGTGTGTGTGTGTGTGTGCGCGCACCTGTTAGGTAATGAATTAACCTGCTGCAGTAGCTGGTGGCATGATGCCCAGGTGATGCCAAATAGTGATCGTGTACTCATCGTTCAGACAGGTGATGATGTTTGTAACGAATACATTTCCTCTGTGTTTTTCTTTCTACAGTTGAGGTACCAGCATGGGCTCTCCACCCCAGATCTGCGTCAGACTTTACCCAACCTGAAGAACTTCCTAGAGCATGGGCTACTTGTACGATGGTGAGATTTAACATTATTACTGGTGTTTGCTAAGGTATAGACATGAGTGATGCCTCAAATTGTGATCAGATTTATTTTTTTTACGTGGTGGATGATAAAACAGGAAGAAAACAATCCCATAGTCTTACACTGAATGAGGGACCCGAGCCATATCTAAGAACCAGAATGAATATAGGATGCTTTTTTTTGGTTTTGTTTTATACAGAATCCTTGATATAATTTGTATTTATATTCACAGTTCCTTTTCATATATAAAGATGCCTTTTCCTCATAAAATGTACAGATATTACAATATCTATATGCATTGTCATATTTACTTTTTATAATTATTTATTTTATATTTACTTTTTATAGTTTTCCACAGCATGGAATGTTTCATGTTTGTATATTTAATTTTCATATTTTCTTTTCATATTTGTACTTAGATGTTTTCCGAAAATGTTCTTTATTTTTTAATTTCATATTCATATTTTCTTTGCATTTGTATGGTCTTATTTTCCTAAAAATAACAAATATTTATTATATTCACATTTATTTTCGGAAAATGTAAAAATCGTATAATTATATTTACAGTACGATTATATTCTCACATTATTTTAGAGACTAGTCAATTTCTAAATCTGGTGTCTGTTGATGTACACTATGATAAAGGACTGCTTTTGAAAGCAACAAAATTAGCATTTTCACATCAGTGATGGTAAAAATTCCCAGTTGTATGCCATGGCAGTCAAAAACATACTGTTAAAGAAAGCCTGCTTTTGGTCTCTCCAGCTCTTTCTTGGATCAGCGATAGGCAAGCCATCTATCTGAATGTTAATTTAATAATCTGTGTTTTGAAAGGAAGGAGGCCAGTGTAAGTAAAACTCTTCAGCGTCCCCCCAGTGATGTTTAATGGATTGTGGAAATGCTTAAGATGGAACAGATGAAAGTGTGACCTTTTGACCTCTTGAACTGTACAGAGTGGCAGGAAGTAGAGGAGGAAGTGGAAGTCCGGCGAACCGGCGGTTGCGCTGCATGGCTAAATGGACCCCAAGGGCAGTCGTGTTGACTCGACAGTACGCTTAGAACCGTGAAAGACCAGTTTCCGCCTCCCCCGGGGAGAGAGGGACCGTATACACAAACACAAAACTGCAGAACATTCCTTTTGACATCTTCCTCGTACAGCCCCACAGCCGTAAACGATAACTTACAGCACGCTGAGACCCTCCTAGAGTCAAGTTACGTTATACAGAGTGGGTGTCTGATAGCGTTGACTCAAACAGGAGGTCTAGACTCGTTCTCCAGCACAGAAGGCAACTCTCTGGATCCAGAGCTGAAATGTGAAATATAGAGTAAATGGATTCTTTTATTTTCCGTTTGTTGCATACTGCTTTTATTACTCTTGCATTCACTTCCTCTCCTACACTCCCTCCCCTCTCAGTTTAGATAATGTTTCCAGGGCAGGGGCCAGCGATGTGAATTATCGGCGCATAAAAATCTGCATTAGGGCAGCTGCAGGAGTTCCTTAGAGGGGAAAAGAAGGGACGGGAATAACAGAGAAAGCACACGAAGAAGTGGGAACACTGCACAGGTGTACCATGGGAACTTGTGCCGTCATTCTGCAGATTCAGAGGAGCACATGTTGAGAAAATATGGAGATTTATTTTGCCCTTCTTCTTTAATCCCAATGGACGTATACTTAGGAAAGGGAGATGGCAGAGTTTCCGAGACCAGCTTAATGAAATAGTTAATGAAATAGACAGGGTCTGAACACACAGAGTTTCACCATCTGCTTTGGGTGTTCAGGAGTTTTGCATGTCTTACAACCAAATTTCTGAACAGGGGTTATTAATGTTTGATCGTTTAGCAGAACCGTTGGCTCAGACCGCTGGACTCAGCATGTGTTTCAGCTCGATTTACTGACTGGACGATAAAGTAAAGAACTATTTTCATGGGAAAACTACCTGGTTCCAAGTTTTTTAGAATTGTTTCAGGAATACACAAATTGAGTTGCCAAGTCATAATTTCCATTACATCATTGTTGGTTATCACAGAGACTACCAACCATTTTTGGCATTTTTATTTTGATTGTACTGTAAGTAAATTGGGCTGTGAGAGAGAGAAAAAAACAAGGTTCAAATTGTCTAACTGGTTGTCAAACATTTAGCCTACTGGCCTTATATGATGTTATTTAGGACCTCAATGCTGCCTTCCAAATCGGGAAGTTGGAATTTCCAACTTCATATTTGGAAAAAAGTAGTTAAACTCTACATGAAGTTGGTCTCAATTTTTCCAACTGGGAAACTCTAAGAAACAAATTTTGAGTTAATGATCAAAATAGAATAAAATGCATTGATTACTCAAACTTCCCACAATTCAAGAGCTTGTTTAGCAAAATTTTGCACAGAGAATTTAAAACAGTAAATTATGCACTTTTGGTAGACATACAGTTCAGTATGTCTAATGTTAACAATGCTGATTTGCCTTCATTTACACCACCTTCCAAGCCACAATGGTTAGAAATTTGAAAAATAATGCAGGAATGTCCCAAACACAACTTGGACAGAAAACAGCAATACAACATGTTGACAGAACTGTACTTCTGTCCCCCAGAATCTTGGTTTTGTTTGTTACAAAGCCCGTGCAGAATCTGTGGAGCTGGGGTGTTGTGCACTGAATTTGAGAAAAAATGTACTGTAGAACTTTGTAAATGACAGACATTCAGTGGGTGTGATTAAAATGTTAACATGCAGAGTCCTGTCGAACAAACTCACTCTGCTTATCCCACATCTCTGAGCCTTTCACCATCCTGTTGCTTTTTTCCCATTCAAGCACTGATTGGCAGTTAGATTCAATCTTCGCTGCCTTCATCTGGAGCCATAATCACTCTCATGCATTCTGGCGGTTTCCTCTGCGCGTCAGTCCAGTTGGAGCTGGAACAGTCTGAGACGCCAAATGTGGAAGAAGAGCAAAATGATGAGAGAAAAAGTCACAGTTTAGAGCAGTGGATGGAGTCTAAGAAGAAACAGAGAGTGAAGATAGTGAAAAGTAGACAGGGGGTAGAAAAGTAGACACCATGCAAGACATGGTGCCGCTGTGTTAATGATGTGTCCTGCCGAGTTCAAACCGAAACATTCTCTTATTTATGGCACAGGACTCTGGCAGCATTTTAGAAGTCCTGCAGCCCCACTGTGGACCTCTTGAGATCGGGTAAAGAAGTGAAGGGACTGATGAGACTCAATACCCCAGGATGGAAAATCTAGGGAGGGGTTGGAAGTTCTAAAGAATCCCTTGGAACACTTGTGAAAGCGCAACACTAACAAACCATAAATCTTCATCTTTATATCTTTTATTTCACCATTTCTTGTTTTTTCATTGGTTTAGTTTAAATCTAAACCCGCCCACCAAATTTAGCCTATAGGTCTGGCACAAGTTCCCAAGCTCCACCCATCTACAGTCAGTTCTGTAACACCATATTTGGAAAGATTCAGGTGGATTCTTTTCCATCTCTTTGGAAACATGATTCATCAGGCAACTATTTTATTATACATCTTCACAACAAGCTTTTGCTAATCCAGTATATAAATGGTTGTCAAATAGCTTGAAGGAATGCCTGATTAATAACAAACAATGTTTTTGGATGTCCACCCATATAGTAATCCCTTAATCCTGGGTACACTTAGAAATAAAGTTCCTTTCGATGTTAAAGTACTGTCTCTTATGCCAGTTTAATATGCAAAGACAACTATAAGTAAGCCATTCTTGGTTGGTTTCTTAAAAACCTGTAAACACAGAGAAACACAGGTGTCCCTAATGCAGTATAAATTATATACAGGGTACATGCTGAAATATATTTTTTATATGTTTTGAATCAGAGCGAGGAACTCTTGGAACTGTCCGGATGGATTTGCACAGTGGGATGAAGCTGTCTCTGTGGATAACATTCTGATAGGTGTTTGTACTCACATCTGGTGGAACGTTCCTCCAAAATTCCATCAGCGTTCCTCCAATGTTCCTTTATTCTTGATGCAGTCATTCCACCATAAAAATATTCTGATTACAAAACCCTGGTTACAATGACTTTGACCTTATTTGCCACTTACCCTTAAGTGCCGGAAACAGTCCCACATGTGTGATCATTCCTATCATTGTACATTTTTATGAACGTTGTCAGTGGGACGTAAACAGTTTGAGGCTTTGAAGTATTACTACTGGTGCATATCCAGAACGGGAATACAGGAAACAATTTGTCATCCCCATAAACAATGCATTTTTATGTCAATAGGTAAATTAGCACACAGGCATTTTTGCGAATGCAGGCCAGCCCTTCAGTAATCTGAAAAAGATGCTTCTCTCAGTCTCTTGGATCCAAAAACGACAACGGAAAATGGCATATTTCATTTTCCTGGTCATATCCTCAAACGAACTAGGGAATGCATGCTCAGCTTACTTGCAGCATAAACGGTGTAATTTGCGAAATGTAAATTCTATTCATTGAAATTATTAATTTTTTTCAGATTTATTTTCGGCATTTTTTGCCTTTATTATGACAGGACAGATCAGAACGGGCAGGAACCAGGGTGGGATCGGGAAAGGTCCTCGAGTCGGGATTCGAACTCGGGACGCCTGTACCGTAAGGCTGTTGGCGCCGACAAAATTACTCATTTTGATAACAATATCAAGGGAAATAATTGAAAACTTATTTGTGATTATATTATTGTACTTAATTGTCAATTATAGTAATTGTAAATAGTATTATTATACTGTAATTACATAATTGCCAAGTATAATAATTGACAATTATATATTATTCTATAATAATATAATATTTTATCAATTATTTTATTAATATTTTTAATTTTGAATTCATTTAATTGTTTTCTATTTATTAGTATATTTATATTTAATGATTAAAAATATATACTGTATGTCTGCATGTATTTGTTGGTATGCTATTATGCAAACATATTTTCAGGGCTGTTAATATATTTAAGTATATCCATGTCTGTAGGAGAGGTGTAAGGTCTTAAGCAAACATTATTCAAACTATCTTTACCATCATCCTGCATTTATTTTTGCTTTTCGCTCATCCGTGGAGAATTTGTGGTTTCCCGAATTCCTCCTGGGTAGTTTGAGTCTGTTTCTTGTTCCAGAGTCCGTTTCACAA
>JAUZSZ010000109.1:8697910-8708571 GCA_034780575.1 Labeobarbus marequensis | reverse complement strand
AATTCACTCCCCGGACTCCGTCCCCCCGCGTCCACCCCCATTTCCAGCCCTGTATATATATATATATAATTTTAAGTTATTTGACATCAACACTTTTCAATACTGAGGACTTACGATTTTTTGTAGAAAAATCTGTGGAAATATTTTATTCCTTTTTCAAATTTTTGATAAAATAGTACATTTTCAACAACTTTCTATATTGAGTAAATGATAGTTTTTTAATGAAAAATTTTAAGAAATCTTTTCTTGTATCTATTATCATTTTTATTTTGAAAATATAAAACAGGCAATTTTAACATTAATTTTATTTTATTTTATTTTAAATGTTCAAAATTCAATATTAAGCAAAATGTATTTACATACCTTAAAAATAAATAAATATACTAACTGACTAGTCAGTTGCAACTAACTCATACCTAATCTAAACTGTTTTCTACATGGAACTTCAGGAACATGACTTCAAAAATACATTCACACAAATAGATGACCAAACATTTCTGTGTGACCATGAGAGAAATGACTAAACATAAGCATCTTTTCAAACCAAGGTAAACATTTAGCCCAACCACATATTAAACCAACAGCATTAAACCTTCTTATAACTCGTTTTAAGAGCCAGTTGATTCGTACCCAGGGAACATTTTCTCCTGCATTTAAGTGGATCCTGCAGACGCCCTCAAATACTGAAGCCTGAGGCAACTTGAGCAATGAACAGCCCTGTCATAAATCACGCTCTATACACTAGGGGTCAGCCTGTGTGTAGCCCTCTCAGTATAAGTGCATTGTTTTATAATTGTGTGGTGTTAATGCTCAGGGTGCTGAGAGACAGACAAGAGGGGATGGCTACTATGAGAGAGAGGTGAAGAATGCTGTTATTTAAAACTAAAGTTAAATTCTCTCCCAGGTCAATGCTGAAAGGGCAGAAAGGCAGGTAAATATGCTTTAGGACTCAATGAGTAGCATATGTTCTGCTGACCTGCACCAATGTGGTGTTACATAGTCAAACAGTTTGTAATTCATGAAGAGACCTTTAAAAAACCAAATAAGAAAGAAAAAGTACTCTAAATTTAGGACATTTTGCTTCCAAACTCCTAATGTCTCTAAAGTGATCTGGTTTTACCATCAGTTTAACAATTTAACAGCTGTGAGCAGAACTTTAAGTTTCATCCCAAAGTGAAAACACATCTCAGCACTCACTCACTTCTTTAGTGATACCGATCATCTCTAAGCCTCTGGGATGTTGTTCTGTCTGAACTTCTAATGCGCCAATTTCATTAATAGCAGTCTTGCAGCTCACAAAGCAGCATGAGGAACATGCAGAGCAATGTAACTTCAGATGAGATACGTTCAGGGCTGCACTAAGCTTGTCATTTGGTCTCTCCCCATCTCTCATCGCCAAATCAGATTAGAGAAGCCATCTCTGCAGGTCTAGTTAGGGTAACACTCACTGCTCATTATCTTAAGACTCTTCAAATCACAAAGAAAGGATGTGCAATGATAGCAGGTTCCTGATTTCATGAGGGAATCTCACAGAAAAAAAGGTCACATTTCACCACAACATCAAATAAAAAAGGAAAAAGAAAGAAATGTTGACATTTCAATATTACAATATGTAGTTCTATTATTCTTGTGCTTAATTATCATTAGAACATAAAAATTAAGCACATTCCCACATCCCAAAATTCTCATTATAGAAACATTATAAAAACTTAGGATGTGCAAATGAAAAAATACGTTTTTAGTGTGACAAAGCACACACATATTTAGGTAAAATACACCTATAATATGATAATAATACCTATAATATTTATAGGTAAATGAATTTCATAGAAACATCTACAGAAATATTTTCTGTAATTTATTTAGTATATTTTATCAGCACTTTGCATATTGAGGACTTTTTTCCTAAATATAATGCGGAAATATATTTTCAACATTTTAAATATTTTTAATATATTTGTAAAATAATATGAAATAATACATTTTCATAAAAATTGCATTAGCGTAATTTGTATGGACATTTTACTCGTAATTTACATATAAAACTTTAATAATTCTCTTTACATTTCTTATTACTTTAATACAGCAGCTTTTTTATTTAATTTTTTTTATCAGAAAAAAAACAGTGCTCTCTCTCTTTATCTATACACACACACACACACACACACACACACTCTCACATTACATTACAGCATTACAGCAATAAGAACGGGCTTTTTTCCAATGGTAAGTGTGCTTAATTGTCACAAAAATAATGTTGCAATGTAAACATTTTCTTCAAGCAAAACATATTTTCTTTGTACTTTCTGCTGATTTTGGGGTAAAACGTGACCTGGATTTCTTCACAGGGTTCATGAGATTCATCCTCGTTGTAGGGTATAATTATAATAACTGACCTTCTGCAAAACTGACATGAAAACAAAGCGCAATTAAATGTTAGGACAGCAGATGATGTAGTCACATGTTTTAAAGACAGGTATGGGGTGATGGGATAAACATACCAGAGACCACCATGGAAGCAACATGTGCGACACACACAGTTCCCCGTTGACATACTTTATTGATTATAAAACACACCAGTGTCTTGTGACCAAGTGCTAAGCACTAAATATATGAACAGAGAGCACATGTGAGTAGTCTTATCAGGACTAAGGCTGAGGATGCATACAGTGTGTTGAGTGCACCTGACATATAGCATGTCTATAGGTTATCAGTGCACTGACCTACAATACCTATAAAAGCCTCAACGCTTACGATATTCAACTGAAAATATTGAGCTGACCTCGGAAAGTTACAGTACTGACTCTAAAATTTGACTGGATGAGTCATGGTCAAAGACATTGTGATATAACTGTCACTGAAGTCTCAAATGATTATTACTATTATTATTATTATTTTTAAAAACAATGCCTTTTATTGCTTGTGCCAGCATTTTTGGAGCTGTAGTTAGGGATGTGGATTGCTGAGAATTCATGTCATAGTTCCACAAAACTTAGCCAAAAAAAGCAACACAGAGCACATTTAAACGCAAACATAACAAAAGCAAGGAGGCTGAGGTTATTCCATTTTTACCTAAATCTGCACCTGTGTCTCTACTGATAAAGCAAAAGGAAATAAGCAGGAAGAATTCACTGTCGTGCTAATCTTTGTGTGCAGAGCTGCTAACAGCTCTTAGCTCTGTGAATAGCAGCATTACTCACAGACAGACTGTGATAATGGTAAAGAGGACACAGTCACTTTGGACATGTCAGAGACACGCGTGTACACACGCAGAGTCTGATTTTATCAGGGCTTTTCAAAATCTTATGAAGTTACAATGAATAACCCAAGACAAACAACTCATGATAAGAGCGTTGCGTTTAGCGAAAATCTGTCAAGTTAAAACAGTTTTTAAAATGTGGAATAGTTTGCTTTTCTGATCAGTAACAAATCAGAAAGTTAAAAACAAGGCTTTTAAAGTAAGTTTAATTTGATTCTGGTTATGTCAACTTTTGTAGACTTAAGCTGGTGTAAAATGTTTACAAGTTAAGATCTGTTTTCATGATCAGTCATCACCGTCACTTACTGTGTCGGTTCCTACTACAAATGATTGGTATGAATTCACATAAATGGAATATTTAATAAAAAATATTTAATTATTTTTTTTATTTGTTTGTTTGTTTGCAGTAGGGCCTGTGAAAATATTGGCAGGGAATTTATAAATCTGACCAGGCAAGCAAAAATTAAATTAAATAAATTTTATCTCACATTTATAAATATATATATATATATATATATAAACCTGACCCAACTGGGCTAGCAAAAAAAAGAAAAGAAAAAAAAAAGTCCTTTTTGTTGAGCTGGGAAGAATTAGTTAATTAGTTAGTCTCACCTGTCTTGAGTACCGAAAGAGCCCAACTTGTCATTCTTCATGCAATAATCCGGTGAACTCTGCAGATAAACCAACTCATTCTCTCGGACTGGCCGGATGTCGATGTCTTTGGGGACGAGTTGCTTGCGTGTGCCCATGGGCCGATGAACCACCTTAGTGGCTGACAAGTACTTGGTCTTCAGGTCCATGGCGATGTCCTTCAGGTCCTGTAGGCCTCTCCAACAGGTCCGAATGGAGCAAGAACCAGAAACACCGTGGCATTTGCACTTCATGACCAGAGCGTCTCGCAAAGCCTGCATAGGGGGGAAAAAGTGGGGTGGATTCAGATGAAGGCAATAATAAAATGACATTTTGACAGTCTTCACAGGGAATGCAGCATATTAGTGAATTTGGACAGCTTTTGCTCACTACAAATCATGAATCAAAAGAAAAAAGAATTATTTGAAATCCAATCAAACTCAAATGCAATAACCCATTTCAATGATAAATGTGGTTTGAATCAGACTCCATGCCCAACTGCCTGTCAGATTAATTCATGTGATTTTGGTTTTGTGGCGAATTGATGCCACATGGTTTCTGTGAGGCACCGCTTACCTGTCTGCCCACTTCACTATTGTGAAGATGCATCAGCTTGTTGGCATTCGAGCCAGACTTCTTCTTCATCTTCATGGGGGCATCAGAAAACTTGGAGCCCATGAGGAGACCATAATGCAGGTTATCACCACAGCCGCCCCACCTGTACCCAGGCTCAGGTATCTCACCTGGAATCGGACCACACGAGCACAACCTCAGGTCTCCGGAGGTGCATGCCCGTGCTATAGTGTGACTTATAGCAGCTGCGGAGAGTGCATATACAAATGCAGATTCCCTCGTTCCTAAAAGACCCAAAAAAACTGATTAAAATTAGTTGCTTATATAAAAAGAAAACATGAATTCTGCATACTTTAACTGATTTTTTTCCCTTACAAAAAAGCAAAGCAAAGCAACATGAGAAACCTCTCAGTATGCAGTATGAAAGGATAATGGCAGAGACTATGGAACTGTTCTCACAGTGCACATATGTCATGACAAGATAATAGGTGTAGAAACAGGAGAGGCTCAACTTGACCCTGTACAAGGTACATCAAAGGCCGTCTCCTTAGCGGTGAACTTACAAGAGGCAGGAGTGCTTTAACTCTTGAAAAATGCAAACGGTCTGTGGGGAGGGACGTCATACTGTTCTCTAGAACTTCAACAAGATTTAGTTTGACCATCTCCGGCATTTAGATCACGCTAAAAGCTCATAATAAAAAAATAGGATGGACGATTAAGGCACCCGTCAAAGCGTAGCATACAAGTGTCAGCACCGGGTTGAAATCCAAGACGTGACGCTGAATCGTTAATCCACGGAAAAAAGCAAGTTGACTACACAATATCTTTTTTGTGACTATTTTATTTAATTGATTTCATATTTCTTTAATTGGTTGACAGCGGAAAATCACATCTGTGCTGCAGGGGTCGGGCACAGGGTAAAACCGTAGGCTTTTAACGACTGTGAAACCAGGAAAAAAGGCAATTCTCTGTCTATTACTGACTAACTCACTCAATAGCATATCTCATTGAATAGAATGGATCCTATTGTTTGTCCTCACAGTAAACGCTGCTTCTCCGTGAAGCCTCTCATCAAACGGAGCATGAGAAAGAAGAGCGACGCGCAAGAATTCTGTGGGTCGGAGGTTTCCGGGTGGGCAGGGTTACGATTTCTTTTATCATGCAGCAAGGCGCTTAGCACGAATTGCAGCATTTAACTGGCATAGTCTGCGTTACCCGGAGTGAGAGTGTTTAGAGATCACCGTAGGCTGCTTTTTAAACCATTGCCCTCATAAAGATTTAGATGGATTCCTCAGACCTATTAAGCCCTGAATGGAAACCACACTTGGGTATAAAGAGAGGTGTGCGGTTGCCTTGAAGGGGCTGGCAATGGACGGACAGTGGCCCGTTTGCAAATTTAGGGCTTGCTGTGTCTAAACAGAACATCTGTGGATAGATTTCAGAAACGCTTCACACAAAATAGACTTCATTTGGAAATAAATCCTCTTTGGACATGATTTTCCTCTGTATCTCACCTCGTTCCAGGTCCGGGAGGAATTTTGGAGCATCAATAGAGGAACAGTTCCAGCGCATGTCTGTGAAGGTCTTTTGGCAGACCTTTTTAACCTCCCGTGCTGCTTGGATGATGGTTTGCATGAGCTCCAGGTTACTCCTACAGAGCTGAGCCTGAGAAGAGACGAGGCCTGGCAACGTCTTGCAGTGCTGGGTCTTGTTGATG
This sequence comes from Labeobarbus marequensis, assembly GCA_034780575.1. NCBI lineage: Eukaryota > Metazoa > Chordata > Actinopteri > Cypriniformes > Cyprinidae > Labeobarbus > Labeobarbus marequensis. The sequence goes on along the minus strand of JAUZSZ010000109.1, from coordinate 8,702,392 downwards.
TGTTGTGTGGTCTGTGATAGCGACCTAGATGAGGAAACGCATATGTTTCAATGAACACTCGATGTTTGTGAACTGTGTGCATTGATATAAATGTCTTTTACGTTGTAGAAATTTAATAAAATTTTATATTACAAGTTAAACAGACACTTGAACTACTCATTAAAATGTTTGGTGGTGTGAAAAGTGATCAGAATATTTGTGGCAAGTCTTGAATTTAAAGTGACTGAATGAAGCATAGTCCAATAAACACGGTTAAAGCCAACTCTAAAATATTAGGAGTAACATCAACGGTTTAAATACGTTTGCGAAAGCGTTCTCGCACGCACTTAGGCTGCGGGCTAAAATTGTTCAGCGTCTCACTCGCAAAGGCATGCAAACAACAACCCATTCCCAGAGATAATCAATCAAGATTAGACCAAAATGGAAGAAGATTATTTCTGCATCGCTTGGAAGCAAGAAAGGCACCAAAAAGCAATTGCCAATGGAAAAAATGTTGTTTATCTGCAAGATGATTTGGTATTGTTAAAAGTTTAGTGAATGTTCCATGGTATAGCTGTTGTCGGACAACGCCAGAGGAATTTTTGCAAGTTTAAGTCATAGTAGAAAATGCAAATCACAGATTTGATCTTAGAAATTATCTCCCTGAAAATTTCAGAGATAAACAATATTAATTTCAGTAAGACTTTGTAGTGAAACCTGTTGAATTCAAGCATTGCTTTTATGATTCCTTCTCTTTTACTAAAATGCACACATGTATCACTATTTGTGAGAACCAACTAATGCCCGCTCTACCTTTGCCTGTTTCAGATTAGGGGCCGCCACTTTATGTTCCATGATATGCTGTGACTGACAGACCCCTGTCTTAACCTCGGCACACACACACAAACACACACACATACACTCTCCGTCTTTGTTATCCAGGGAACACAGGTGTTTATGGCGGCATCTGTTTTGCATTTCTTGCCATGCAATATCAAGACTGTAGAAACCTCTACCAGCATCGTGCATGCAAAATGGCCTCTTCACGACCCAGTTTCTCCACCATCATGTTATCTGTCGCAATGGATCAACAGTATGATTATGCGAATACGGCACATTCTGCAGAAATCACAAGTTACCAGGAAAACAGTGTTCAGCTGAACTTTCCTTTGATTTAGTAGAATTAAGATAAAATTCTGTGAAGATTTTTTTCCTATCCCATTTTTTCACTACCAAGAAAACATCTTTTCCCAGGTTCCATTTTCTCGTTGCAGATGATTTGACAAATCAGTCAGCTTGTAAAACATCTTGAATGCATTTTAGACAGTTTCGGTATAAATAAAGAATAAACTCACAGCCATCTGATTCCTGTGCACTGCTGGGACAGGAGCAGGAATGTAAGGAAACAGAGCGGGAGAGAAGGGAAGGCTCGCTTCATGCTGTACAACAAGATCCAGCTCTATCAGAAGACACTGATGCAGGTGCTCGCTGACCCCACTGCTTCTTGACACAGTTAGAATTAAAAGCCAAAAGCCATGGCACTTATTCCTTATTTCCGTCCCTCTCCTGCTTGGAAAAAGAAAATCAGATTCATATTACATAGATCACATGCAGCGGACCCTAGGTTCATGTTATACTCTGATGATTACTAATGTGCACCAGACTTACTTTTACAGACATAGATTTTTTTTTTAAATATAAAAAGCCTTTATAAATAGCTTTACTATTGCTCCAATGTATTTAAATTCTGTATTATGTTATTCTATTGCATTACTGTATCACTTTTGTTGTTGAGGATTTAATATCATTTAAATTAAAAATGTCTATTTAGTGTTTAATGTTTTTTGGTTTTGCATTTCCTTGTGACAAGGAGACACTGAAAAAAGCTAATTAAAAATATAGGTGTGGCAGTTTTTGGAGTGTTATCAAATGTTCTCAGATTATTCCATCTGCTGGAATAGGAGGGCAATAAACAGATACTAGCTCCCAGTGGACAGGCTGTCTGGCCTCTGGCATGATGCTTTCAAATACAGACAGTGATTGTCCAGATTGCTGAGAGCTTGTGTTTTTTCTTTCTTTCTTCCTTTCCCTTCTGGTTATAGACCTACACCCAGAAAATGACACATTAAAAAGCGCAACTACAATTACAAACATAGGTAGCTATTGTATCAAAAATGACAATACTTATAGTACTAATTACATTTAAAATGTTTCCTGTTGTTGAATTTACCACTATAATTTCAACTGTACTAATTTCTATCATTTTATTTATTTTCAGTCTTTTTAATAAATAACAAAACGTAAAGTACAGATTGTAGCTTTGACACTACATTGACTTCACTAACAAATTTTAAGCAGCAATTAGACTTTTCTTATTTTTATTTTTAAAATGTGTTCTTTTTAAGTGAACTAAATATAGGCTAAAGAAATAAATACACAATGCAGTGCAGTTTATATCCTATGCATTATCTATAATTTAGATAGGCTACCATCGTATGGCCAGCTATACGCAATTTAAAGATTTTAGTATTTCTTCAGAGCTCTTATACAGGCTAATTAAACAAATCTCCTATGAGATACAAATGACGGCTGTTTAAAGATATGAGCGATTCACGTTTATTATGCGTGTATATGCAAAAGTAATAAAACAGCTGTTTCACTCTTGCAGGCTGCGATTTCTCTAAGTTTGCACTTCATCTTTTATCTCTTGTTTTTTTCACCTTCGGTGGAAACGAGGTGAACTTAAAATGTAACCTAATTAGTTCACGCGATATAACCCCTGGTCCACTTTTTAGGTAGACTACTATTGCAGATTACTGCCCTGTCGATTTACTTTAAATTCCATTAGGGATGATATTTAAAAGCTAAAACATCTTTAAAACATCTTGAAATACCAAGTTAAGAAATTTGCGCACAATAAATGATAACGCACTTTCATCCTCACCTTGATCAAACGGAGACTGATGCCAAAAAAAAAAAAGGTGCAAAGTAATCCAAAAGTGAGTTTTATTTAAATCCAGCCAAAATTCTCTAACCAAAGGTCTAAATGTGCGTTAATCCGTTTTTGTAAAGTCCAAATGAGAAAGCATCATGCAACAGTCCACTGATAAAGAGATGTGTGTTGATTTTGCGGTGCGGTGCTGCTCGCGCGCTGGAGTCTGCTGGACTGACGCTGCAGACGGAGCTCGAGATTATATGAGCCCGCGCGCCACTTTGATCTCGCGCTGATGTCAGGGGCCATTAGCATAACAAAGTGGTTAAGGTTTCCAAGCCAAAGAAAACGCTGAAAATATGATCTGTGACACTCCGACATCTCGCTACTCTCACAACGTTTTTTTAAAAGTCTAGTTTTAATATGGGTCAGTCATCGAAAAAGGTGCGGTTTGTGTCCCTCGTGAATAGCCTGTGTGTAAACGATGAAATTAACACAAACTTTTACTGTGATATTGTGGGTAGACTATTTATTTTTTTAAATGTCCTTTTCTGTTTCCAACTTATTCCAACACACACATTTCAGTGGAAAATATTTATTCTTTCTATAAATAACTTTAGATTAGGTTAGAATTAAAGCTGTTGTTCATAACTATGCTCTATTAAAATGATTTACAATTTCATAAATACATAATGAACTCAAGGACAAAGGTGTGATTTATTAGCACTTCATCTTAGATTTTGTCAGTAGGGCATGATTTTAAATAGTCCACCCTGTCGCCATTATTTTGTAAAGTAGTGATTTTTGGAGTGGATATTTGTTGAAATATCAGCATTAAATTTCCTTTCAAATAAACTACTCATGATATCATGCCATCTGCTAGTTTTAAAAGCACTAAATGGACCAGACACCCTACTACTAATTTTCTGCACTGTAATCTTTGAGAGGTGAAATTAGTGAAAAATCGAGGGAGCATCAATTTCAGGAAATAAAATCACAGAATTTGCTACAATGTTGGAAATATTGCAATTCTAGTGTTTGCAAGGTCCATAAAATTAAATAGGCTATGCGGCTGTAAGCCAGAGTTTCCACACTCGTGTCCTGTACACGGCCCATATTGGCCACTCTAAAAACAAGGCAATTTTCCAAGGACGCTAATAATGATTTCAGCGTGATGAATACATACTAATGCACATTTCATATTAGCCACTATACGACAAAGGTTCTTCTACATTTCACACAATAAATGATTTAACCTCCAGAAATACTCCCAGTAGCCCATTGAAGTCCACATCTGAGCAAAGATATTTCCTAATTTATAAAAATGAGCTATTCAGTTCTTTTGTTGTTTTTGGTCTATCAAGAAGTATAAAAGGCTCCATTAAAGGATTCATTATCATTACGGATTGCTAATAATAAATATAAATGTGTTGAGAAAATATTGTTATAGAATAAAAAAATAGGCCAGTATGCATGTCTATTTATTACAGATCGCACCACACACAATGGCCAAGTTAATATTTTAACCATCTAAGGTAACTGTCATTTTAATAGTGTCTATGGTGTAATAA
>JAUZSZ010000109.1:8675895-8686062 GCA_034780575.1 Labeobarbus marequensis | reverse complement strand
TCTGTCTTTCAATTGAAAAGAGATTGAAATGTAAACCCCTTTTTTTTTTCAATGATTTTATTTATTTTAGTCAAATATATATGAAGGCTCCTTTGTGAGGAGGGCTTCTGGGAGAAATGTTTACAGAAAAAAACATTTATCTAAAAACTGCAAACAAATCAAACATTGTAACACGCATAATGATACAGGGACAGACTGGTCTTAGCTTGTGCCTTGGGATGACATTTTGACAATATAAGACAGTCATAAGTCATTGTGATAAAACATGATTCTCTTTTTCTCACAATGCATCTCAGAATATTTATATGATTTGAAGTCTTTAAAAGTTCCTGAAGATATTAGGAAATTCCCAAAACGTGTGGTGTGAAAGTGTCCATCCAGACTTTTTGTGTCACATGATTCAAAGTGTTATGTAGGGTTTTTGCATAAAGGCACAAAGCAGTAAGGCCCCCCAAGGGCATCCTATTCTCTATTTTTTTGGCAAGACATTGGTCCCAATTGGCAGTCCTCTTTTTCCATGCCACTTACGTAAAATGAAAAGAAATAATAAAGACAAAACATCAATAAAACTATTATGTGATTATACTTAAAGTGTACAGGTCTAATTCAATTAATAAAATAAACATACTGAAACCTACAGTCAGATGTGATCTACAGTTTAGAGAATACAGTGGGACATTCTGAAGTTTCAGCAGTGTATGACATCCTATTAGACAGCTTGTTTGGGGGCAGCTAGCTAAGCCAAGCCTACTACAGAGGGTACAACTCAGATTTAATCTTTCCCTGTGTGAAGCTACTCTGCATGCTGGAGATGGGCAGGACAGCCAGGAGCCTAAGGATAGTTGAAATGTTGGGAAAAGACTCAATGTCAGAAGTTTTGAGAGTGCCGAGAACAGTGTCAGGTAGGTGCTGATGACTGGCAATACAGTCTTGCCACCTGTCCCTCCACCTCTGCAGCTCATCCTGGAAGCAGTTTGGGTCAGGTAAGACATCTTGGAACAGCCTGACAAACTCGGTGTTGTTGCAGCATCCCTCCACTTTGGACATGACATAAGGCACAACCTGCAAGCAGCAAACAGCAGACAGAACATCCTGGGAGAGTCCTTCCATCTCAGCAATACAGTGCTCAATGGCCCCTGTACTGATGTCCTCTCTGTAGTGCACATTTAAGGGTGGTTGTAGTGAAGGTACCTGCTTAGAAGCTAAAGCAACAGCCTCTTGAAACCAGGTTTGATGATGCGAGTCAATACTGTTCTTCATTTCACTGAGACAGGGCAGCAGATCAGACACTCGGTTTACAGCTTGATACACATCATAGGAATTTCCCTGAAGACTCATGCTTATGCTTTTGGTGAGGCTCAAGATGTTTTTCATAATCACAACTGTCAAAATGAAATCAAAATTTTGTATAGCAGAAAGGAAGCTCTGAGCCTTTGCTGTGTTTGCCTCATGATCTTGGTTCCCTTTCATCTCGTTCAAGCAAAAGATGATGGCCTCTAGAATGTCTGTAGTGAGTTCCAGAACTTCATGGCTCATTGCCAATTGACTGCTGCTGATCTTGGCTTTCAGCTCACTGGCCTTCCTTTCGTCCTCCTGGAACAAATGTACAACAGCATCCTCCAGTCTTACACATCGTTGAATATCCTCAGAGAACCACATGAAGAGCTGCTCCAAGCACTCAAAACAGTGAGTTATCTCTCTCAGGGAGGACAAACAGGCTAGCAAAGATTTTGGAGTTGCAAGGTTTGGGAAACTGAAAGCATGAGGGAGTCTCTGGGAAAGCAAAGCTGAAGCCTGTGTCATCTGAGAGACTGAGGCACCTAGTCTAGCCAAGGTTTGACTTCTACAGAGTGCCAAGTTCAAACCCCATTTCTCAGAAAGAGCAATGGTGAGCATATCAACAAATGAAGTAATGTTTGTGGAGAGCGGGATAAATGCCAATATACTTTCACATTTTATGTCTTGTTTGTTAAGGTAGTGTATTCCTACAGAGATGTATGGTTGGCCATCGATTGCAAACTCTTCCTCAGTGACTATAGAAAAGAACTTTATGTTGCACAGTTCCTTGAGCAATTCCTCTCGTGCAACAGCATTGTAGGGGGTAAAAACTAATTTTTGTAGTCCAGTGCCATCCAGGGCAAATACTTGGTTTGCACTATCCTGAGCCTTTACTTCAGACTGGACTGTGCCTTCAGATTCTGCTGCCACGGGGTGATTGGTAATATCCTCAGGTGAAGCAGGTGTGCAATGGTCAGTAACACTTGAAGTTATTGCAGAGGACTGATCAAGGCAAATATGTACTGCTGCAGTTTCTTGGTCTGAGCAATCTGGAGCCACTGAACTGAAATGATCTGTGCCACAATCTGCAGCTACTTTGGGCTGCTCAAGGCCAACTTGATCTATGTTGGACTGATCTGTTTCACTTTGATTCCCTGGTACTATCTGATCATTTCCACCTTGACTAAGTGCCACAGACTGATCAGGTACACTTTGATTCAATGCAACTGCAAGAAAAGTTTCACCTTGAGATTCTACTACAGACTGATCATTTCCACAGGGTTCATCTGCCACAAGCTGATCATTTCCACTTTGATTCCCTGATGCTATCTGATAAGTTCCACTTCCATCTTCTAAGCCAAATCCACTTTGATGTTCTACTATAGGCTGATGAGCTGCAACTTCCACAAAGGTATCAGTTACAATTTGATCTGGTGATGACTGATCAGTTCCACCTTGCTCTACTGTTACAGACTGATCATTTCCAGACTCAACAACCATGAGCTCATCAGATCCACGATCTCCCAAAACTAACTGATTCGTTCCAACTTCATTTGGTAAGACAGACTGACCAGTTCCACTATGATCACCTGTTACAGACTGTTCATTTCCAGAGTCAACCATGAGCTGATCAGCTCCACATTGATCCCCTAATATTAACTGACTAGTTCCAACTTCGTGTGGTAATATAGTTTCTGTCTGAGCAGTTTCATTTTTACCTTCAACTACAGATTGATCGGACTCAACTTGACCAACTGCTATAAACTGATCAGGTACACTTTGATCTTCTGTAACTGACTGACAGGTTACATCTTGATCTGCTGTTACAGACTGATCATTTCCAGAGTCATCATCTACCATGAGCTGATCAGATACATTTTGATCTCCTAATACTATCTGACTAGTTTCACCTTCACTTGGGAACCCAGTTTCTGTCTGACTGGTTTTATCTTGATCTTCTACTACTGAATGATCATTTTCAACTTGACCAACTACTATGAACTCTTCTGTTATACTTGGGTCTCCTATTTCTGACTGACCAGGTACACTGTGATCTGATGTTAGAGACTGATCTTTTCCAGAGTCAACTACCATGAGCTCATGAGATTCACTCTGATCCTCTGATATTAACTCACCTTCATTTGCTAATCCATGTTCTGTCTGAACAGAATCTTGACTTTTTACTACTAAATTTACAGTTTCAAATTGAGCATCTGCCACAAACTGATCATTTACTATCTGATCTTCGGTTACTGACTGACCAGTTTTGTCCTGACCTGCTGCTACAGAATGATAATTTCCAGAGTTATCAACAGCCTCAAGATCACGAGATCCAATTTGTTCCACTGATACCAGTTGACCAGTTTCTCCTTCATCTGCTATCACTGTTAATAACTGACAAGCTTCATCCTGAACTTTTACAATAGACTGATCAGTTTCAACTGAACTAACTTCCAACTGCTCAACTACACATTGTTCCCCTGTTGCTGGCTGGCCATTTCCACTCTGATCTTGAACTACATATGGATCATTTCTCACATCAGTTTCCATGGGATGATCAGTTTCGCTTTGATGGACTGACTCTAACATATCATTTACACTGTGATCAACTGACATGAGCTGAACAGATTCACTCTGATCCTCTGACACAAACTGACCATCTGCTAAGCCTGTTACTGTGTGACAACCTTCATATTGAGCAACTATGGATGAATCAGTATCAACTTGAGCAACTGCCGTTAACTGATCAGGTACACTTTGTTCCTCTGTTGGTGGCTGGTCAGTTTCACCTGGTTCTGTGGCAACAAACTGATCAACTTCCATAAGTTGATCAGTTTCACTTTGATTAGCTGATACTGACTGAACAGTGCTAACTGGCTCTTCTTCATTGGACTGCTCAGTTCCACCTTGATTAGTAACTATTTGATCCCCTGTTACTGGTAGACCAATTCCACACTGATCAAGTACTTCAGACCTATCATTTACATCTTGAACAAGTGCAATCAGTTGATCACTTGTGTCACGTTCTGCTGCTGTAGATTGCATAGCAGCATCTTGGACAGATTCTGTTGGTTGATCAGGTGTGCTGGTTGGCAGAGAGCTGCAAGCAGGGATGACTTGAGCTGCAGTTGTGGCTTTGTCTGAGCTGCTAGGCGTTAAAGATGATGGCTGGTCAGGTGTATTTTCTTCAGCTCTTTCTATTTCACTAGAGTTATTGGTTTCCACTAGAATTTCCTCTGGAGCAGCAGTTTCTACATCTAAAAGGACGAGACATAATATTTAATAAAAAGAGAATTACTTATTACTAATATTTTTCATTTAACATTACTGACCGATTCCAGCAACATTTGCCTCTTGTGGATAATCCGAACCATTTGAATCTGCAACCATCTCCTGTGGAGCCATGGCAATCACCTCTGAAAATGACAGGAAAGAGTGTCAGAATAAAACACAACATAAATTTCATTACTTTGAAAGCCCATTTGAGCTTACTTACCACCTTCCATTCTCAGGTGATTAACTCTTGACTTTACCTACATGTATGAAGAAAACAAAAAAAGGAACATTTTTTGTTTATCACTTGATATCAATGTGTGTTGATTTGATATTTTTGGACAATGAGAATTATTAACAGTGTAAACACTAAGAAATGTACCACACCTGAGCAAGAAACTGATTACTTTCTGGATCACCCGCCATGCATTTCTCAATCACCTCTTCCAGGCTCTGTAGTGTCTGGCGATGCATAAGAAGCATCACTGCATCAGTCTTACTGCCCCTGCTGAAGATACCATCTCTGAGTAAGATCCTCAAAGAGTTTAGCGTTGTCTTCATTAGATCACACTCCATGCTAATGCTGGGCAACACGGCAACAAGCTTAAGAAGGGTTGCAACATTTGGAAGGTTTTTGGCTTCATTATGAAGCAATGTCTCAGAGATGGAGGTGGGAGGACAAACATCTTGATACTTCTCCCTCCATACCGTGGCCCAGGTGTTAATGTCTTCTTCCGTTGTTTCTGGGTCAGGGAGATCACTCAGGTATATAGTGTGCAGTTTATCTGTGGATTCTGGGAGAATAGGCAGAGGGTTGCATGTTGGCAAAAGGGACAAAACTTTCAGGGCTTTTAGGTGATTCTCTGAGAAGTTAAACTTCATTTCTTCAATCAAACCATTCAGAACTGGTAAGCTAACTTCTTCCATGTAAAATGTTTCTGGTGAATCATAGCTACTGACAGATTCCGCATATGACAGCAATCCCATGACCTTAGTTGCAAGCTCCACTGCCTCCTCAAACCAGACAGAATGCACCGTACTCACATTGTCCAACATCTTGCTAAAAGTATCTATTATTGGCATAATCTTCTCAAGCTCGCAAATAATGTCAGCAGGGTTTCCACAGCGAAACACAGTGCTGCAGTTCCTCAAAGGTGCACAGGCATTCTTCAAGATCACTAGGGGGATGATAAAATCAACCTGTCTAAGAGCTGTGGACAGGGTCTGGGAATGCAGTGACATGCTATCACTCCATGACCCACTTGAGTTGGTGCTCACAGAATCCAAGCAGTTCAGGACTCCGTCCAGCATGTCCACCAAAATATCAAAGAAGTCTTCTCTCTTCTTCCATCTGGACAGGCAGGTCTCTGGGACCTCTGCAAGTGCTTCCCGTGGGGTATTCAGCAGCCCATCCATGGTCTTGGCAAGCTCGCTCTCTAATTTGGGTGACTGGTCAAAAAACTGTAATAGATCCTCAGCTGTCTCTAGAACCTTTGTAATGGATGCATTTTGTAGGCTTAAAGCCAGCCAATAGGCAAGTCCACAAGACTCACTGGGAGTGTTAACAGCTAGTGGATAGCACTCTAAAAATCCCAAAGCCATCTTCCTGAGACTTTTGCTCCCCGTACCAAAGCACATGATGGACTGGCCACGACAGCAGGCCATCTGAAGTCCCCACTCATCTTCAAGTGTTTCTGAAAGAGCCTTAGCTTGCAAATCCACATCAGAGCTTTCATCAAAGGGCAGAAATCCTATAAGCTCCACTTTAGAAATACAGTCATTCACATATCTAACAAAGACTGGTAGGAACTTCACCTCACCCACTGAAATAGCTCTATCAGTGATGATGGAAAAGAAAGGAGAGTCCTGAACTTCAGTGAGGATTGTTTCTCGTATGGCCTTCACAATAATTTGTAACATTTCTCCCTCTGAAAACAATGTCCCTTCCTCCTTCACCCAATGACATAAGGCAAGTTTCTGAACAACAGCATCTTGTTCTGTTTTATCAAGGTCGATCAATGAGCAGTTTCTCCTTGCAAGCGTAGCTGCCTGTTTAAAGACTTCTTCACAGTTCTTTATGTTGTCAGCAGGTTCATCAGAATGGCAATTCTCATCTGGAACCTGCTCCACTTCTTCAACCTTTTCACGCTGCTCCTCAGCAACCACATCTATGTTTTCAGATTGCTGCTGAGTCTCTGTGCTCTCTGCTCCCTCTTTGTAGATTTCTGCTTCTAAAAGTCAGGGTAAACATTATTTTAGACAACGAATACAGCATTTTCAATAAAACAAATATTTAATTAAAGACTCAAACATTAAGAACTCAAATGCAAGACCATTCCCAAAAATGACATACCACTGCCTGTTATCTCAGAATTCACAACAAGTATTCTGGAGTCTTTGTCCTGTGAATAGAAATACTACTTATGAACAAAACTGAAAAAAGTAATCAGCTATCACTAGCTGATATGAATAAACATTTTACCTAAAATAGTTTAAAACCATTTTCAACACAATCAACAATCTATACTGTAATCTATAATCTATTCTCTAAACCCTTTGAAAAATGATATGTTATTATAACAATTATCACCACAACTTTACAAACCTGCTGAGCTTCCCTGTCCTCTACTTCATCCATGTGGGTGTCATCTGCAATGTTGGAAAAGTGAGCATTAAAGTCAACATGAAATGAAATTTCACCATACCTATTTTCCAAATTTATGTTACTGATCTTACTGTGAACAACTCATGCACGCATGTTTTGTTTTTTACCTCAATTTTAAATTGAAATACAGCTCAATCTACTGGTAAAACAACAGAATTATCTTTGATTACTGACATCTCTACTCGGTGTGCTTAAATACTGCTTTCACTCCCCCCCTTCTTTAAGAAAGAAAAAAAGCCAGAAATAAAAATAATATTACAAACCTTCTGTTTTTATTTCAACAGTCCTTCCTAAGGTTTTGGATTCTTTGTCCTGTGAAGTAAAACAGACTTTAGGAACACATCTGGAAAGCAAATCAAACATTTGAAGCAAGCAACAAATTACTTAAAAACTGATCCTTACCAGGCAAATACCCTCCAGTGTCTTAGGTGTGAGCTTTAAGCACTGAGCAACCATTCGGTCTAGGTCTCTGTTAAAGTCAGTGCCCACCTGAAGCACGGCTAAACAGGGCGATCTGTCCATAGGTGAGGTGTTGTTCAAGTAGTCTTGATACATTTTGTGCCGCTTCACCTCACCACAATATTCTAAAGCTGTGCTTGGCAACACACACATTATCTTCAGCAATGTGTTGATGTTTACGAAGTACTGCATGAGGGGTAGACGCAGAGTCTGAAAAATGGTCTCTGGTATGGTTACACTAACCACTTTCGTTTTCCACTTCACTTTCCAGCAGCTTAGCTCTGTGAAGAAGTTGTCAGGATCGGGAATGTCACCAATGTACAATGGAGGTTTTGACTTGAGCGTTTCAAAAACATAGCTCATTGTCACAGAGCACGGGACCAAGGACAATAAGTTGAGAGCCTCCTTGTGGTCATCAGAGAAATAGTCTTTCACCATGTTTATAAGGTGGTCAACTAAAGGGACACTCATTGCGTCTTTATAGTATGAACCTGGCTTCAAGAGGCTGTCCCTTGGAACAATCACGCTATCAGGCACTTTAACCTGCACACCCAGACTCTGAGCAAAACAAGAAGCTTCATCAAACCAATTCTGATGGAAAACCTTGATGTTGGTTTTCACTCTGTTAAGCGTGGCCACAATACCACTGATCTGGCTGAGCTGCGATGCAGCACTAAAATGGTCTTTCTGTAGTGCTGCACTCAATTCTCTGGTGAAGGATGAGGCATTTTTTAGCGCAACAATTGCCACAATGAAATCAAAGTCCCTTATTAACTGAAGTAGTCTCTTGGCTCGGTTGGATACCGCCAAACTCCATCTTTGTGGTTGGCAGTTATCAATATTTTCTAGCCAGTCTACCAGAGGCTCCAGAATCTGAGCGAAGACTTCATAAGAATCATGTTTCTCAAGCCAAGAGGAGCAGAACTCTCCTTGAAGCTCATGGATTTTTTCATAGCTCTCTCTTAGGCCTATGGCTAAGACTTGATCTAACTGTTTCTCGAGGGCAGGCATGCTGTGGAAGAATGACATTATCTCCTCTAATGTGTCTATGGCTCTGATGACTGCAGCAACCGGAACTGATCTTGACCACCAGGTATTGAAAGAGTAACATGAGCAGTGTGTGCATATAGCAAGAGGATACTGCTCCTGTATTTTACATGCAAAGGCCTTGAGCTTGTAGGACACTTCCCCAGAGCCAAGATAAGCTTGACCTCTGCAGTAGCTCAAATCCAGATGCCACTCTTTGGTGACAACATCAAAAAGTCGTTCGCACATGGCCTCAGTGTCATGAGTAACCTCGATAAAACCCAGAATCTCAAGGCGCATGACATCGAAACTGTCAACAAATCTGATGAACATGGGCAAGTAGTCTGTCTCTCCAAATCTGACAACTCGGTCGATAAAAAGGGAAAAGAATGAATTTCCGAGCTCTGAAAGAATTCTATCCCTAACAACATCCTCACAAACTTTAAGGACTTCATTCATCTCGGATTTGGTCACATATTCTACTTCTTGATCTTGATCACCCTGAGTGCGTCTGCTTTGCCTGCTGTATGCTGCCATAACAGCAGCCTGTAATGCACATTTTAATGCCTCTTTATCAGTTTCTGCACACTCAGGCAGTCTCTGGCTCTCAATGTCCATATTTAAAGTCATCTCTCTCGGTTCTTCCATATCTTCTTTAGAGGCGTCTTTTGCACTGGTTTCAGGAACTGTATAGGGGTTGGAGTAAAAACAAATAAATAAATATACAAAAATCAACAACTGTATCAAACATGAAATTCAACAGTTAAATTTATTCTTGTTCAAGCTATGAAAACCAGAAGGGTGTTAATATTTTTGAAGAAAAATAAGTCAAAGGTGAGAAGGATTACCTGATGGTTGCACTTCCATTACATCATCCTAAAAACAAATGAGTGGATCAAAAAGGTGAACAGCTCGTTAAAACATGACTGAGTTTTTGGCATTATTAATCTCCAGAAAATATGCAATTAAATTACAGTTACCAAAAACATGCTTACTTCATGTAATAGCTGCAGGATTTCTGGATATTTCTTTACATAAGCCTCCACCATTTCCTCAATGCTGAAGTGGACATCTTGATTGACATAAACAAAGGCCATATTGCTCAGTCTCTTTTCCACTGGTACTTCTTTCATGTAGGACTGATAGCGGTCCAACACCATGTCATAGTGTCCATACACATCTGATTCTGCACGGACACAAGGGATGGTGCCCAACACTCTCAACAGGCTCTGCACATTTGGGTAAAAGCCTATATCTGGGATCTTGAGGGTAGCAAATACACTGGTGGGAAGAATCCTTCGTTTGCTAGCATGTCGCCATTTCACTTCCCAACAGCCCAGCTCATCATAAAAGGAGTCAGGACGAGCCAAGTTATTTAGGTTAGCATCTGCAACTTTGTCTTTGCGGATGCTAAAATTGTGGTCAGCCATGTATGAGGGCACCAATGACAACCATCTGAGGATTCT
>JAUZSZ010000109.1:8652751-8665685 GCA_034780575.1 Labeobarbus marequensis | reverse complement strand
CATGTTTAATGGCACAGTTAATATAGAACAGAGCCATGCTCTTGTTTCTGTGATGCACAGGAGTATCTTCTAGGTACATTGTCAGTCGTTTCGCAGTGCTGCATTTGTCATTTGTCAGCGCAAATATTGGTAGATTGTACAGGACTTTCAGGAGAGCACACACGTTTGGGAAGAACTTCACATCGGACAGCTGAAGCGTCTCATAGATGGTCGATGGCAATACAACGTCTTTAGTGCCATGTTTCCATTTGATCTTCCAGCAGTGCAACTCAGCTGGAAAGGTGTCTGGGTTCAGCAAGTCATCTTTATAAATGTCTGCAGTGGTCTCCTCTGCGGTGTTGAACTTCAGCTGGCCCATGATGGCAGGGACAAGTGACAAGGACTTCAGGGCCTTCAGATGATTTTCAGAGAAAAGATCAGACAGCTCCTTAATCACATGGCTGACCACTGGAATGGTGACTTGCTCTTTATAGTAGGTCTCAGGTTGGGTCTCCTCACCAGATGCTGGTCGTTTTCTAAAGTACAGCCTGGGTACTTTCACTGGGATTTCAAGAGCTGCAGCCAAGTTAACAGCCTCCTCCAACCAGAACTCATGGTAGACCTCGATATTCTCATAAACTTCATTCAGCGAATGCAGAACCGCAGTTAGACTGCTAGATGCGAAGAAGACCTCATTTGTTTGCCCTTGCAGATTCTTACCAAAGGCTCTGGAGAAGGAAAGTGTGTTCTTCAGCACCACTAACGTCATGACAAATTCAAAATCGGCCAGTGCCTCAGATATGACAAAGGCGTTGTGTGCTACTTCATCACTCCATTTGTGATCTTCATTATCATGGATGCTATCCATGCAAAGCAGGAGAGACTCCAGGAGGTCGACAGCTACTTCGAATGTATCGTGCTGCTCGGTCCACTTCGAGTAACAGGCCTCTTTGAGGACACTGGCTTTTTCTTCATTTCCCTGGTAGTAAATCGAAATAGCACTTTCCAGCTGATTTTGCAACAATGGCGACTTACTAAAAAATACATCCAGCTTTTTCAGAGTAGACATGACGAGATGCACTCCTGTGAAGGTCATTGTGTTTGCCAGGCAGATGTTTAGAGAGCAACTGGAGCAAGGAGTGAGAACTGCTAGCGGGTGTAACTCAGCTATTCTGGCCACCACTGCTTTGACCTTCATAGCGGACACACCAGCACACAAATACGCCTGTCCTCTGCAGTACTGCATGTCCAGGCCACATTTCTCGGTCACTTCAGCAATAAGCCTCTTGGTGATAGCCTCCACATCACCTTCAAAAGGCAAAAACCTGACTAATTCTTCCCGGAGGCAGTTGGTCTTGTCCACAAAACGTATGAACAACGGGAGATGGCTCTCTCCACCTATCTCAACCAGGTTGCCTACTACCAAAGAAAAGAAGCATCCTTCTTTAACTTCAGCCAACAACTCTTCACGAACGCAGTTTTCAATCATTTCCAGTATCTGCTGCAATTGAGTAGAGGAGCAGTACTCGAGGTTTACGGGCGACCCCTCAAACTTCTTTCTGAGGAATTCGTCACCTGCGTTGATGCGGTACTCCAACAGTGCCTGGAAGTTGCTGGGAGTGAAGCTTTTGCTTCTGGGTTCTTTGTCGGAATGCCCATGCAGAGGGATTTTCTGCGTTCCCATCATCACGACAACATCAAACAAAGACTTGAGATACTCTTTATTCAGCGTTTCCTCATCAATGACCTGAGGGCCGCTGTCAACCCCATCGCCATTTTTGCTCTCACTGATCTCTTTGGCTGTTGCCTCACTATTAGCTTTTGTTGGCTCACTTTCAGAGTCCGCTGAGAATGTAAAAACAATATTTGTGTAAATTCAGTTATTATTTTGTATTGTGGAATTCATGTAAATACACAGAATGTGTCAAATAGCTTTATTACAGCATTACTAAATAAAAATGCATTTTAAGAAATCCCTCCAGATTACAGATTTCACAAGGCAGGTATGTAAATGTGAGAAAACTATATTGTGATATCCACATATCTCTGAATCATAAAACAAAGAAATAAACAAAACACACAAAAGCAACTCACATTTACTCTTCTTCGCTTCAGGGGCATCCTTATTTTCTGTCTGTTAGAAACATACCTAATTCATTAGTAAATTATTCACATTTAGTATTTACACATAATTGACGTTTACTTAAAAATGTTTAGAGACTAGTTTAATACAGCACAGTAACAACTAATTGATTAATACTGAGCAACTCTTACCTCATTATTTGACCGTTTAAGGGAAGGATTGTCAAATATGGTTGGTATCGCATTATCCTTCAGTACAGTCCTGAAAGGGCTCTGGATAATAATGCAATGCAATATGTTAGAGATCATGTTTTTTTATCCATGGAAAGTTGTGATGTCAAACTGTTTTACATGCTATACTTAAAACGGTTTCTAATTCTTGTGTAATTATTGTATATGCAGTTTTTGAAATGTTTATATTTCTACTTAAATTTATGTCACATTGCAGGACTATTTAAGTGAATCGCAAAGTGAGCAGAAACAGCACCTAAAATACACCCTTTCCCTTATGCATATGCAATTTCTTATCATTTAAAGTACATTTCGGTAAAGTACATTAAAAGCGAAACTACAATAATTACTTATACACATATGAACTACACAAAAAGATGAATAACAACTTACGGTTTTGGTTATCAAGTTAGGTTCAAAGTGTCTGGCACACAGTCTGTGGTATTTGTTCAGATGGTCCGGTGTTTTGTCTTTAAGGTCTGAGCGACTGCAGTTTTCCACCCATTTCTTACACCTAGGGAATAAATATCTCATGAATGGAGGGCTGTCAGCATCTGCCATAGCAGTTATTAAGCATAATGGTGTGGATATAGCATTATGAGACTATAATATAGTGCATTTTGTTTTGTTTTTACTGTAATACACGACGTTGATTGTGTCTAGCTGCTAATACACAACTTCCATTATGGAATCAATGTAGCAGTAACGTTACACTCAATCAGAACTGCACTTTAACAGCCAAATAAACACAATTTTTATCTTATTTAAACAATGCAGTTGCAAAGTAAAACTGGGCTGCCTGATAAACAACTCCCGGTTCTATAATAATACTTTGTGCAGTATGTAAACACTACTTGATGACATATTCAACTTTGCATCCGATCTGCCAAGCGAGCTAACTTAACTGGCTCAGCACAGTGTCTGTTACTGGAAAATAAATGAAGATTTACGTTACATGAACGTTAAACTCGAAGTCGTCTATCATCTAGATGACAAAGAGTAAGCTAGGCGAGCAAAACGTGTGTAATTGACCTCTCTGGGTCCCGTGGAAACCTGAAGAACGCCAGCACCGAATGAGTGCTGTTCCTGGAGCAGTTCAGCGCCGCGCAGAAATTAGGCATCGTGCGTCCCCTCAGAGTCGAATCTTTAACAGCGATTCAAGTTCATTGGACTCACTGTGATGATATTCCGTTCAGAAAGTTAAAAAAACGTAGTTTTAGAGAGTAATAAAGTGGTAAATTGATCGGCACTCTAGTGCTTTGTGTGGCCTGGAGGAGAAGCGCGTTGGAGTTCGTTTCCGTCCCACAATGCCTTGCTCGCGTACAGCGAGTTCAAACTCCCAGCCAATCAGCGTGCGTTTACAGGAAGAAATTGGCGGTAGTTTGGGAGGAACCGTGGATATACTACAAAATATTCTTTATGAGCAATATTAAAGTAATAGTTCGGCCAAGAATGATAGATATGTCATCTACTCGTATTATCTTTTTTGAATACAAAAGAAAAAAGTTAAGACTGTTAACACCCTTTCATTGCATTGCTTTCCCATTCAGAAACGTTTTCATTAACCTTAACTAGACATATCTGACTGTAAAACCTTTTTTTTTTTTTTGTACATTAACACAATGAAACTGATAATTATATTGCACTGATATATTCTTTATTAAGATGTGATCACTGAACTAGTGATTATAAGACAATTATGGTTAAAACACAGTGAATGCTCATCTTGCCTTTAAAAAGACATGGTCACAAGTAAGGAATGAATGAAATCCTGTAGAAAATATGACTAGGTTCAGAAAATTACACATTTATAAGAAAGAAACTGAACAGCGGAACAGTAACAACTGCAGAATTGATGACTTCTTAATCTTCAAAAAAAGAGAAATTACAGTGAGAGAAAGGCAACGCATTCTTTTGTTTGTTCATTTTTCAAAACAAATCCTTTTTACATCCATGTCAAGTTTCCCAACTTCCAGGTTCACAAAATGAAGAAAGCAGTATTGTGTTAAAATGTTACAAAAAAAACAAAACAGAAAACGCTCTTTATATATAAATTACACACACATACACTGCATGAGCCTTGTTAACACAGAAGAGAACTTTTTATAACAGTGCATATAAATCAAATTAACGTCCTTAAGCTGTTAAGCCATTGCAGTTAAGAGATTACTCTAATTAGCAGCCCAATGCAACAAACAATTAAATATTAAAATAAACAACTTTTAATAGTGTCACATAGAATACTTAAAATGTGTGTGTTACATATGCTATAAATGCTATATATGCTTAACTGCATACATTTGCAAAGTGTTCAGGCTGATCAGGCAGGTCTTCCAGTAGTGCTGGGTTTTTTCTGTAGATGTAAGCATTTGCATCTGCATCTTCAATCTGCACCAGCTCAGCCAATGAGGAGACACAAGTATCGTGGTCATTCAGCATACCTGGCAGACGAGAGGACTTACGTTGAATTCGTGTTGAACGCCGCACAGGCGTCAGAAACTTGATGTCTTTGATGGTGCTTTTGCGTCGCGAGCCACTGCCTGGTGCCGTTTCTGATTCGATTATCTTTTTCACACTAAAGGATGAGAAAACCAGATAAACACTTGAACTTCTTACACATGTTTGGGTCTTCGTACATATCATTAAATTACCCCAAACTCACCTTTGCAGATATGGAGTCGTTTTCACATTGTATTTCACAATGGATGACCCTGCCATCTCTGGAGTGGTGCTCTTCATCTCATCATCACTGTCATCATCTTCACTTGCAAATGGCTTCTTCTCATTAGGTTCCTGATCATCATCCTCATTCTTTACGACAGGCTTCTTAGTGTCTTCTGTAAGGTCGCTCTTTGAGTCTTCCTCATCTCCCAGTTCCTCCTTTTTCAGAATTTCAAACACTTTATATGCTTCCTGGTCCTCCACTTGCAAATCCATTCTTTTCTCTGCCACTACATCAGATTTGTCAACATTTACACCTGTCAAGGACGGGCAAAAACATACGGGCAATTAAAAAAAAACAAAAAAAAAAACATCACAGCTCAAAAAGAGAATACATTTGTTTATTCTGGGAACATTAGTATTAGTTAGCAATTCCTGCATAAAGAATCTGGATGAGACTCACCATCTTCACATGATGAGGGCGTCTCCATTGCCTCCAATTTATCACACAAGTTCAACACCAACTGCATAATGCATATAAGCAAAGTAGAAATTACAATTTAAAAATGCCAATGTACATCTGAGAATATCTATCTGCCTCTCTGTCTGTCTATTGGTTTCACAAATAAAACTCTCATGGTTCCTACCGACTCCATCCTTATCTCTGGGTCGACTGGCAAATCCATATCACTGTTGTCCAGCAAGTCTAGTGTGGTATTCATAACATTGCTTGACCTCCTAGAACGCACTGTTTTATTGTCAGGGACTTCGATATCATTAGTTTGGTTGTCAGTCTTCAATGCAGCAGTTGGTTTTACAGCCTCCATCTGGATGACAGACTCAGACTGGACAACAGGCTCAAACTGGGAACCAGTTGTGGCATTGGGTCCAGTTTTAGGCTGCAGAACCAGGTTTGGTTTTCTTGAAAATGTTGTCGACTTTTCTGAGATTGGAGGCCTCTTCAGAGACTTTCCCTTAGATGCCAGCCACTCTGCGAGCTTTGCTCTGAAAGCACAGTATTAATAAAACGTTAGACAATCACATTAATATATCCACTTCTATCTGCAGATTGTCACACTTGTCCAGGTTATGCTTGGCTTAGGTTTCTAAAATACACTATTGTTCAAAGGTTTGGTGCCTGTAAGATTTTTATGTTTTTGGGAAAAAGTCTCTTATACTCAAAAATACAGTAAACCAGTAATATTGTGAAATAGTATTACAATTTAAAACAACTTTTCTATTTTAATGTAGTTTCAATTTTTAGTAATAATTTTTGTATTCTTGTATTGGCAAAGCTGAATTTCCAGAAGCATTGCTCAAGTCTTCAGTCTCACATGATTTGACTTTAGAAATCATTCTAATATACTGAATGGAACAATTCATAGACATTTTCATTCATTATAATCCCTGTTTAAAATAATATTTTTGAGGAGAGCGTGATACATTTTTATCAGTATTCTTTGACGAATAATTGTTTTGTAACAGTAAATGTCTTTGATCAATTTAATTAATCCTGGCTGAATAATAATAATATATATTTTAAATTAATTAATTAAATACTACAAATAATCTTACTGACCCCAAACTATTCAGTGGTAATGTATTCAACTCACCTTCTCTCTTCAGCCGTCTCGATTTGCACTTTGTACTGGCTGACTGTACTTGTGACAGGCCTGCTGACTTTCTGTTCAGTGGTGGCCGTTTTGGGTTTCTCCACCTGCGCCGTCATCTCCTTCTTCTTCGAAGTGATGGGTTTGCTGATGGCAGAGCGCCCTGTAGCTAGAGGGGCTGGCCTGGGAAGAACACAAGCACCTGCTTGGGAGACAATGCCTGGGACCTTTTGAGGTACTCGTTTATGGGAAATAGACTTCTGAACTGGTTTTTCAGAGACATTCAGCTGGATATCAGAGACAGATTTCGGCCTAGATGACAAAGCAGAGTTTACTCTGGGTTTAGTGGACACCGGCAGGGATGTAACAGACTTGGACCGAACTTTAGGCAATTCAGGCTTTAGTTTTGAAATCGCATTTGTCTCTGTCGTCTTCACATCAGGATTGGGGTTTCTGAAACAGTCAATTTTAGACTGTACTACACGACCCTTATATGTACCAGGTTCGGATTTCTGGATGGCAGAGACAGTAGAGGGTGGTTTCTGAACTTCTTCCACAAGCTTCCTGTGTCTTACAGTCTGCTGTGTACGGAGGGCCTGGCTTAGTGTGTTACGCTTGGCCGGATCGACATTAGTTTTGGTCTTCGGTCTAACATCCTTTTCCTTCTCTATTGTTCCAGAGTTATCCTCCTTCAGATCATTCTTTGACTGAAGGGGTGCAGATCTAAGGATCACTTTTTCTTTTGATACAATGCTGCTGGTGACTTTTTTTGGGCCACATACTGGTTTAGTGTTTTCCTTGTTGCTCTGAACAAAAAAATAAAGGAGCAGAATTAAGTCAACTATATTAAGCACACAAACATCTTTCACACTTCTAAATATGAGAAATAAATGTTTGAAATCTATGAAAGAGTTGGTCTGTTTCACAAAATGCAATGATCACCTTTCTCACCACTGACTCCATTCTGTGCATCTATAAAGGACAGCTCTTCAAAGATGGTGATTTCGCCCTGCAGAACTTCACATTGTTATAACATTCAAACAAGCAAAACTAGAAAATATCTCTCACCAAATAGCTTTATTTTGCTGGGACACACCAAAATTATAGGGACTTTCATCTTAACATGATTTTGTCATAAAATAGAAACCTGGGTTACACCCAGACATACAAAAATACCTCATAACATGTTGAAAAGAGTAATTCAAAACATTCCCACTTTTATATCAGTGCTATAAGAATCTGCGAGGAGTTCCCATTACGCTAACACGCTTCAAAACGATCCAATCATGATAAATATTCACAAACAATTGCCAAAACAACATCTACTTACGTTATCTACTGCTTCTTCAGTCAGTCTGGTTAGACAAGTATAAATAATTCAGTTTAAAACTGAATTTGAAGAACAATTATCCTCACGTTGAAGCACAGCACACGCTCTTTCAAACAAATTTGAGTTCAGCGCGGCGAGCTGTGATTGGCGAAGACCGTTTGTGCGTCACTCTAGCCTACGAATCGTATTTGCTGCTTCTGGTCACGTGACTAAAATTTGGGTTGCCCCACCTCTTCTACTGAAAGCTGGGAGCTGACTGTTTTGAACCAAAATAAAATTCCTCTCATAACTGCTCTGTTTCAAAACTGTTGATGAACCTAGCTGCCCTAAATTCCAGTCTAATAACGTTATGTTTGATTTAATTGTAGCTAGCCATAGTCTCTGTAAGAAAATGTAATGCTTAATTGTTATTTTTGATAGCTCTAGTCTCAGTAAGAAAATTTAAATCGTGAGTTTTATGTGACAGCATAGTTTATATATGTGATATTGACCGTATAAAATGTATGAATTTATCTTAAAATATTATTAATTTAGTCTGATGTTAGGTTGAAGTTGATGAAGTTAGGTTGAAGTTAGCGTTTCTTAGGTCACATGGTACAGTTAAGTCAATGACAAGCATGTCATTGAATATACTTATTATAAATACCTGCATACCTACAGAATGCAGTTCAGAAGTTTGGACATTTTCACAGTTCATTGTTCTCTCAAAAGGCCTTCACATGCGGCAAGTGCATGGCAAATCAGCCGCTAGATGGCAGAAGAAGTCTTGATGCTCTAAACCAGCTCTAGGCTGAATATTTGAAACCTATTTGAACTACGAATGTGAAATGTGCTTTCATTTCAGTCTGTGATAATGAGTAAATAAGGTTTATAGCTGTTAGGCTATGACTCCAACTGTGAACCCAAATTGCTTCCCTGGGGGGTCCACTTTAATTAATGCAATATTTAATTCATGAGATATTCTGCTGACTGCGTCTGTCACACTTGTGGTCATTTCTGCCAGTTAATTATGACCTTTATTTAAATAAATGAGGGCAGCTAATTTTACCTGTGTGTCTGGACTCATTTCCTGTAAACCAGAGGCAAGCATTGTTTTCTTACTAGTTCACCACTTAATATAGATATGGATCTACTTAATATCTGCTACCATTTTTAAATAATTCAGTCCTGATGTTATAAGAGAGAAAAGTTAAACATGGCCTACAAGTAGACTTCACATATGGCTCTATCGAAACATCAAGCCAAAAACAAAATCACCCAATCCCTGCCCTGTATTAAATCTAGACTAAACCTTAATTTATCAGACAATTTCTGTGAGGGAAAATATTATTTCCGGTGTGGTATCAAAATCAGACTCCCCATGACATGATGCTTCTCCCTACGAGGGTTATAAGAAACACTCCAAAAATCTACTCTGCAAATAACTACATTGTGTTTAATCTAATGCGACAAGCAGAATCCTTTATGATATGAATAACCAGCATTTCTAAACTAACCATCTGCACAGCTTTCACCTTCATTTGTTACAGAACTTGAGATCAAGCTGCACATTAATAGCATCACCTACTACAGTCACAGAATATGAAGGTCACATTGTTCAGATCTTGTCAGATTTAGTGACCCTGCTTATGTCTGTTACTGTTCACATCAGACCAAAATGCTTTCTAGTATATAAAATCAAGAAGTTTCGACATCACCAGACTGAATACAGGTAACGTTAAAGTCACTCCGTGTGAATTTTAGAGGGGAGTTACGGATTTCTGTAACCTGTTATGCTGCTTTGTCAGATATGGTGACTGCTGTTATGTCCGTATGTTGTTAACATCAGAATGGAAGAGAAGCTGAGTGAATTTTGGCAGCATTAAACCCATTCTGTGTGAAATAGATAGACGGAATGGTTTTTTGGTATAGCTGCCATGGATAATGTGAATATTAGGAAACATCTGAAAGACAGATCATCTTATCCAAAGACTCATCTACCTGACTCGAGACAATACAAGTGTGGTGACAGTAAATCATGCATCAAAATGATCAAAGTATGAGGGAATCACAGAGCGGAGTTGAGATGATCTTAATACATACAGACAGCTTGTTTTCCCTGAAGTCTGACAGATTCTGCTGGTCTTCGCTGAAAACCTGGCAAAGCAATGTATTTGTTAAAACTCCACCACGTGTAATATTGATTTTCCGTTGCCTTACGTTTACTGCAGCCCTCCACCATTGGCCTGTCCTTCTCACTGACAGGTTTAGTGTAATTAAGGGGGAAACTGTATGAACTCTCATCTACTCATCAAGTGTTAAACCAGGGTGAGGTTTGATGAAACTCTGATTATCAGTAACAGTTCATCTTCTTCAGGCAGGCATTTGCATTTCTAAAACAACAGCTGACTGCAGCGTGTGTGTGTGTGTGACGGTTTGCTGATAGTGCTAAATGGGAACAGCGGATCGTCAATAACTTCTGATCAGCCTTTACATCTTCCCACAGCGTGGGTCCCTGCAGTTTGGCATTCCAGCGGCGAATACTTCAGCACCGCATCACCCTGTCGGAAATTAACACCAAGCAATCCATCATTCCAAAAGAGAAAGATACACGCAGGTTAAAAACACAGATCATGCAGATCAGAAATGAAGTTTACAGAGTTTCTGTTAGAGCAGTTAAAAGGCATTACGAAATACACTAACAAAAATCCTCAAAATGAACATATGTAAAATGCAATTCTGTAGATATAAATGTTCAAGTATCCCCAGCAATTATGAGTTTTTAAATGACAGAATTTATTTACAAATGCAGTGAAATATAATGGACGTTTACACGTGTTATATAAAAGTTCTAAATACCAAACAAAGCTCATATCAGACATGATATATTGCAATTAGCAAATACACAGTCTGTTTGAGACGTATATTATTGCAGTGGAGATATCTAAGTCAATAACAGGACATTAATGAAATGCATAATATAGAATAGGTTATTATAATAACACAATATACCAAAACACAACAACTGAAACCACGAGAACACTGTACTTACACAAACACGATAAAAAAGCAACAGATAAATGAGAGTAACACGGTAGGGTCCTTCTGAACACAAACGTTCAAAAGTCAATAGGTCGTTTGACAAATATTCCTTTTTAATGATACTGGCACACTTTAAATGCAAGAGATTCCAATGTAGGTCAAAGATCAGTCATAGGAAATATCTCAAGTGGGAACTGCCATGAAAGGGTCATCGTTCAGTCGTGTCTCCTTGTATGTGATATGCGTTCGGGAAGTGCACTGGATGTAGAAGCTCTCTGAGTTGAAGAATGAAAGTCATGCCCATATATGCGGTGCTTATAGTTTCCACTACTGTTGATTTGTCTTCCACATGTTTAGTAAGGGTAGTGTTTCTGTTTCTTTCCTGCAAAACATGCCATCCATGTGCACAACAGCATGGCCACCGCAGCTCCAGCCCCAGTGCAGTAATAAGCCCATCCGATCTCACAAGAACCTGAAAGAAACAGCAACCTCAACATGTAATACTCAAAACTGATTATGTTCACACAATATATAATGTGAGAGGCACAATATATAGTGTTTGTTTCTTTATTGTTATATATGTGAAAATTATATTTTGCATTAAACTTTTAAATGCAGATGTTATTACTATATATATATAAAATGCAGATTTATCTATCTATCTATATATCTACCTATCTATATATATAATGCAGATTTGATTGTATTTACATTACATTTATTGCTATTTTATTATTATTATTATTTGTTGTTGTTATTGTTAATAATAAAATACTACTATTTTTTAATAATAATAATAATACATTTTTATTTGAATAAATTTGGTAAAAAAAAAAATAACAGAATTTATTACTGTGATATCACACAATACTTTAAAATATGCTGATTTGGTGCTCAAGAATCATTCCTTATTATTATCAACGTTGTGCTGCTTAATATTTTTTTGGAATATTCTTAGGAGGACTCTTTTGATGACTAGAGTCCAAAATAACAGCATTTATTTGATGTACAAATTCTTTGTAACATTTGTTTTTTCCCCCCTAAATAAAGGAATACATACACAAACAAATCTTACTGACCCCAAACTTTTATGGTGAACATAAAAATCTGGACTTGTATATATACCAACGTACCAAGATCGAACTGGTCAGAGCTGTTGCCGCAAGTCTGTCTGACCTCTTCACTGTCCCACCCTAAAGGGTACAGGGCACATCCCGATCCGATCAGCAGCCCTGCAGAGAGAGAAAACACACTGTGAATACAAACAGACCTAAACATACACAAGAAGAAGAACTGCATAACATGACGAAGAGCTCACATAGTTTCCTGCTGTGTGAGGAGGAGAGCATGATATCTCTTGAAAAATAGATGATAGCCATGAAAAACAGCGCTTCACACATTTTGTCACCGGTCTGAAAAGCTATTATTTGTTTTACTGCAAACAATGCAGGATCATTAGCTCATTTTTTTCCATTTGACACAGATACTCTATCACACGTAAATGCAAACACACACCTCCGCACAAATCTTGTTTTCATCTGGGCTCAAGATCCAAACATCCATGAAAATATATGCAGCAAGTAGCTTATTTATAAATGAGCTTCTAGGGAATTCTTTCATATTTTCCCTTTTATGTTCTTACCAATTCAGCAAAAATAAACTGGCATGTAATTCCCACCAGAAACATATACAAGTTTCAATATGGCAGAATATTTCCTAATAAAAAAGACCTGCATGTGCCTTCATCTACCCTGATGCTTTGTATTATGGTTGCTAGTGTCATTTTCTTTTTTCAGTGAGTATTTTGTGACTACGACTTATGCTTACCAAGGCTGAAATTATTTGATCAAAAATGCAGTGAAAACAGTAATATTGTGAAATTTTATTACAATTTAGAAGAACTGTTTTCTATTTAAATATTTCAAAAAGTTATTTATTTCTACGATGGCAAAGCTGAATTTTCAGCATCATTACTCCAGTCTTCAGTGTCACATGATCCTTCAGAAATCATTCTAATATG
>JAUZSZ010000109.1:8354146-8365323 GCA_034780575.1 Labeobarbus marequensis | reverse complement strand
CTTCCATAATGGAATGTATTTCATCTGAAATTAAACATTTCATAATTTCACCATAATGGTCTGTAGTTGATTGTTTAAAGAAATGGTGTGTTCACCTGAGGAATATACTAGTGCTGGTGGAACACTTGATTAGTATTCAGTCTCTGTGATACTGCAGAGAACCTGTAAGATCCTCAGCGTAGAGGATTGTGGGAAAACCTTTAGCTTTGCAGCATCCTCACAGTGCTGAAAATCCCGACAGGACTGGAGAAAAAGAGAGAGAGACAATAGCACACATTACCCAGAATGCTGGAGTGCAAATCAGGTACAGGGCAGAGGGAGCTTGAGTACCTGATTCAGAACAGAATCTATTCAGCTCAAAGCGGCCAGATCCACAACCAACAATTCAAGAGAGAAGAGCAAAACACAAAGTCTTCGAGTGGCTGTGAAAGAGGGGGTGATGGCGTCAGAATGGGCAGAGGCCGGCAGAGATGCCCTCTGTGTCCCAGCATCTGATGGAAATTTAACAAGTGTATTAGGATTATACTCTCCAGCTGGCCTGGATATTAGCATAAAGCTATTTATTAGTCTGATTTCCCTGGTTGAGAGTGACCCGGCTCCGACTCGCACAGGGAGCACGCGTTGCCATAGCAGCGGCTGAGCGGAGTGGCCAAGTGTTAGAAGAGGAACGTGCGAGAGAATCTCGACTAGTCATTTTGCCAGAGGATGACGAAAGTGGGGTGGAAGGGATTGAAACAAGAAGGCAGGGAGGATTAAATGAAAGTTAGATTCGGGGAAAAGGTCGGATCCAGCTTTGTCCAGCTGTATCACCTCTGGGAGAGCTTCGGGGGATGATGCCATCCAGTAGCTCACCTGTAAAGGCCTGGGATATTGTGTTCTAGAGCACTTTTGAGACACGTAAAGCATGCATTTATATATCACACTTAAAAGGTTTCAAGAAGGCTTGATGCTGTAGTCAAACCTCCATGGATCTTTAGAAAACCATCTAGAGTATGTCAGCTTCACTTTTCCTCACTTAAGTTTACTCACCCTTATGTCACTCTTTTTCAATCAGTGGACTGTCAAGCTATAAAATAAAAATAAAATAAAATGGTCTATATGACATGCATATTTTGAAGCCATATCATAAGTTTTGGTAGTTGTGACAAGATGTTTCAGGTATAAATGTTTTGAATGACATGAGGGTGAGTAAATGACGACAGAATTGATACACAGAATCAATACACAAAACCAAAGAATAAGCTAAAGTAGTACAGAAGTGTTATTTTAGTATTATTTACAACTATTATTGTATGTAAAATATTTTATTTTTATATGATCACTTTTCATTTTAATTTAGTTTTACTAATTTAATGTGCTTTTCAATTTTTATTAGTTTTGCTTTTTTGTTTTTTTTCCAGTTATTATAATAATAATAATAATAATAATAATAATAATTATTATTATTATTATTGCTAATTTCAGTTAGTTGCCAAGGCAATATTTCTTATTTTCATTTAATTTTAAGTTTTCCATTTATTATTTATATTTTATTTATTTTTATATATTTTTTTATTTATATTTTTTCGATTACAAAAAAAGAAAAAGAAAAAAAAAAGCTTTTTAATAGTTTCAGTTAATGATACCAACACTGGTGTCTGATTGTGGTAGTGGTTGATTAGGTGATTAGGTATCTTCAGCTGTTTCTTGAAGGCTGTAATAGGTTCAGCAGATTGGGTGGAGGCTGGAAGCTTGTTCCACAACAAAGGGACAACAACAACAGCAAAAAACTAGTTCTGGGAAAGCCATTTGTACTTTGTTGGTGGCACTCATTCACTGATTGTAGAGGACAACACTTGTTGGAACTTGAGCTCATTTATTGAACATTCCAAGGAGAACATTAGCAGAACGTTCTTATGTATGACCATTATTTTTAGACAACTAGACGTTTCCCAGAACTTTCAGAAATATTTTCACTGTATTTAACTCAATAGGAAGGTCAGGAAAATGAGCATTCTAACATTGTTAGCACTGTTCTGTAAAGATGTATCTGCAAAGATACATTAAAGAACATTCTAAAACTATGTTTATTTGTTCGTGCTTGTACATGGAGCAGAAGTGTTGTGGGTTTCTGTGGTTCTGGGTATCACAACAGGTTAGGATTTAAAGTAATGAAGCATTGTTCCAGGTGACTAATCTCTCATTCTCTTTCACCGTTTCATTGTCCTGCACCTTTGAGAGTCCACATTAGCCTCCTGGTGTGGCCAATTACAGTGCTAATACTGGACCTGAAGGTTTCAACCCCAGCAGGCCAATGAATGTAGGAAGCTTTTCAGGTGTGTGTGTGTGTGTGTGTGATTGCAGAGGAGTATGTCACCACAGATGACTGTGTGAACCAAAGTGCCTCTCCTCTCCTTTTCCCATGTGTAGATAAGATGGATAAGATCTGGTCTGATTCCCTCTCACACATCTGTAATGAGATTCGATGACTCAAAGCTAATCATTATTCCATTCTTAAAGTGTATTAGGTGAATTCATTCTCTCTCGCTCTTCCTCCCTCTCTAGCTCTCTCTTTGTCCCACTTGCTTTCTTTGGGTCATTTTCAGTCAAACTTAATTTAATGCGATTATCCTCCAGTGCAACTCAGCAAATTCTCAAATGTGTATATTGAAATAAGTCAAGAAACTATCAGTGAAATTTAATACAATGTAATTTTTGCAGTTCACTACTTTTTCACATTCAGGTAGTTTACGAACGACCCAGAAAGTTCTAGCATGCAAAAGTATGTGCTATTCTCTTGTAGCTTCGCAATTTAAATGCAATTTTGTTTTTTTGTTTTTTGCTGAAATTTTGCTGATGTAACCACATCTTAACTCCTGAATACATTTAAAATGAAAGGTCACATTTTCTACAGTATATCATCTATCTTATGTTTTTGAGATATTTAGATTCACTGATTGAATCCAAAGTGATTCAGTGAGGTGCAAAATGAGATTTTCAGACAATGATGGATAGAGTGTAGTCAGGTATTTAGCATAACTAGCAAACTGAATATTAACTAAGGCATTTAGCTACTTGATAACTGAATCTGGCCCATGAAATGGACTTCAATAAGCATAACAGCTCATTCACTAGCACTTCTGAAAAATGCAAAAATGTTTGGTTGAGTGATAAACAGTATAGGTTTGTATGGCTTTAGCCACCTGGCCAAATGGTTTATTATTATTATTATTATTATTATTATTATTATTATTATTGACTCAAAACACAATTGCTTCAGTAAAAAAGAGATTTGTCGACCTGACAAATTAAACTACAGGACCTTTTATTTGTCACAGGAACAGGCCCTGAGGTGGACTAGCATTGCTCTTTGATGATGAGACCGGGTTTTAGACTTGACGCGCTGAGATCACAGTGGCTGCTGCAGTCGACTAGCTTCAGTGTGCCTAACTAAACTTGTAAAACTCTGGACTTCTACATCTAAGACACATCGATACTCAACCCAGTAGGATGTCTCCAGTGTTAAGCCCACA
The DNA here is from genome assembly GCA_034780575.1 of Labeobarbus marequensis. Taxonomy (NCBI): domain Eukaryota; kingdom Metazoa; phylum Chordata; class Actinopteri; order Cypriniformes; family Cyprinidae; genus Labeobarbus; species Labeobarbus marequensis. The sequence goes on along the minus strand of JAUZSZ010000109.1, from coordinate 8,361,811 downwards.
CTTACAGGCGGTTTTTGAGCACCGGTTGTATTTGGATTCAGGCTGACTGTTGGGAGCTGGCTTTTGAGACACTCTGTCTTTATTAAAGGTCAGCATCTATTGATTTGAGTGAATAACTCATTAAGGGCGAGATGAAACGGTGTGGGGGCAAGAAACTGATGCACCATACTTTTGTCTCTTCTTTCATTTGTCGCACCAAACATACAGCACATGACCTCAGCGAATGACAGTTCAGTGAATATCATACTGAGATCTTCAGCGACTCGAAATAAAGGTGTTGTTGTCATGATTTATCTGGGAAAACTATGGAAAACATTTTGTCACCACTGATAATGAAAGTATTTGAGAAGCAGAAATAAATCTGAGCTTATTGGGGGGAAATGTGGACAAAATTACCTCAAGAAGTTATTTGATGTCTGTGAGTATGTTCCAGGTAATTTTTTTATTCCACATGATCAGTTTTTTTCTTTCTCAACTCACCCTTGCTGTCATCTTCCTTTTGACCACAAGGGGGCAGTAGTGATTAAATGTTCACAGTGATCAATATGGACCCTTTTCTCAGATGGTGAACACCATGAATCTAATAAAATTTATTATTAGTAGTAGTAGTGATTATTTTATTTTTTAATGTTGGAAATTTGAAACCTGGGGGTTTCAATAAAACTGCTTATAGGGAGTGACTGTAAATTTGACATTTGTCTCTCTTATGACTTCCATAATCCCTCTTTATTTATTTATTTTTTTGTAATTGTTCTCAAAATTGGTGGTCACATTATGTTATTGTCTAAATTTCAGTAATCTCAGTACAGGCTATTTATCAAAACAGTGTTAAAAAAAAGTTAATTATTTTTGCATAGCCCAATTAATATATCTTTTTTTAGCCATTTTGTTTTTATTGCAAGAAAAGAAACAGCACTGTATTTAAACACATTCACATAAAATGAAAAGGAATGAGGAAAGAAAGAAACAAACAAACTCAATTAATATTCATGAGCTAAGCCTTTGCCATTTTGTGACATCACAACCCCCTCCCAAACTGCGCCCATCGCTTTTTTAAAACAAAGTAACGCCCATGTTTCTGACATTTAGCAGATGAAATTTAGTTGAGTTGCATAATGTGCTGTATCGCCGGTTTAAAATACAAATATTTACTTGCTGATATGAGACTGACTATATAGGAAAAGGTCAACTGGGCAATTAACATTTCATCATTTTAAATGTATTCAGGGATTGCAGTGGATTTCATGCATATTCCTTTTGTGTATAAAGTATGAGACCATCTGAGGAGACAGCTTTTATGAAAGCTCCAGTCCTCCATGCGCATTGAGTTAATATTAAACATTAAGACACTGTTTAATTCAACATATGATTTAGTCATGATTTAGTGTCAGCATTAAAAGACTCCCGGTAATATCATACTGTATATCCCACCGTGTGACAGACGGGTAGACCGCAGAGACGGATTATCAGGGGTGCTTCGATAAATTCGCTCTTATAATTACATGAGGGGGCTTACAGCAACTTCTAAATGTTATTCTTTAAAAAGCTAAGGGGGTCTTTGAATTCCTAGCCCTACGTGCTAAAGCATTTACCACTCAAATTACAGGGAAATGCTAGAGATAGAGACTCGCCTCTCTCTCAGAGATTCACCCACCACACTGTCGCTTTGCATTTAAAAGACACAGAACTATACCTCTGCACATAAAAGAAAATGCCAGGGTCAGAGTTCGCCTCAGATAGCCGCGCATCAAAGCGGCCGGTGGCTGCGTGACATTTCGGAAGCTCGTTTCCCAGTCCAGCTGTGGCGGCCAGACAGACAGAGCCGGGCCAGGGGAGCAGGCATTAACCCCCAGACAGCCTGGTGCACTTCGACCCAGTGGGAGATTGAGTCTGGATAGTGCTGGTCGATGAGAAGGTTTGCAGGCTATTAAAATACAGCACACAGAGATGGGACGCTGGGCTTTTGTTTCTGCCATTGTTGTTGTTCAAAATAAGAAATGTCAGTTTAACCTTATTAGTGTCAGAGAGAGAGAGAGGGATACTGTAGCTTGAACTGACCATGAGAGGATGTCGCCCTCTTGTGGTCAAATGACAAAAATATCTAAGGGCGAGGAGCTGGAGGTGCTTGTAGTACCTCAAGATGGGCACATGAGGACGCAGGGCGACAACTGAAACCAGAAATTAATGCAAAACAAGTGCATTACATACAGTAACAGCACCACTAAAGTGTGCATAATACATTTAAAAGGAGAGGAAAAGGCATTTTTTTAAACATTTAATGGTTAAATTAAAAGTTAACTTACAAATACAATGAAATAGGCTAGAATGCTTTGAGTATAATTGTTAAAATGCGCCAAATAAATGGCATATACATTAGTTAATAACAAATGACAACATTCTACCCTTAAACAAAATGCTGTTCATTTTATTGCTGCTCATAGGATATCCCTGTTTATGCAGACAGATGCTCAGAGGAATACCCAAGAGATTAATTAATTTCACATTCAGTTTTCAGATTGCTTCCAACACAATGCCCCAAAGAATCATTGGAGGGTGGGGGGAAAAAGCAATTTGTCCACATGGCCATCAGATGGCAACATATTCACACACCTAGCAGTGAGTCTGGGGCGTCATGCCAATTTTTTTATTCCATTATTCGTTTCCTTATACCAAGCTTTTCCCACTATGCATTTCGGTGAATCAGCTTTTTATTCATTTGTTGCCACCAAATAAGAAAATAATTAGAGTGTGTGTGTGTGTGTGTGTGTGTGTGTGTGTGTGTGTGTGTGTGTCTGTGTGTGTTTGTTTGTATGTGTGTGATTCATCTTAGTTACTAATTTTTGACCAGTAGCTGCCAGAAACATTCTGATAAATAAAACAATCACTCATAATAAACACCATGATGATTATGACATAGCCATTTAGTATAGTAAATACAAAGGAAATACCTTATCACATAATGTACAAATTACTATTTGTGAATTCACACGTTATGAATTTTAATTTTGTTTGATTATATTTATGGCTGCATTTAGTGTAGAGATAAAACTACTAAATATGTGTACATGTTAAACCCAAAAATTAATGAACAGTGTGAACATATTTTAGTAATGTATAGGAGGTTGTTTTCTGCGTCACTCAAGTGTGTTTAAAGCAGCTGACCAGTAGAGCGCAGCACAACTTTGTCTGTGTTTGTAATATTTAGCCATAATTAGGAACAGGATTGTCCTTTCATCAATAAACTGTAAACATGAATGATTCTTTAAAAAGCATGTATTGCTTTTTATATCTGTCAGTTACAAGGAAATTAATATATGTCAATTAAACACACATGCATTAAACATGCCAGTACAAACTTAATTCATAATGTGTGAATTGTATAAATTGATAGTGATTTGTACAGTATTTGATTAGGTATTTCCTTTGTGTTTACTATACTAAGAGTCATGAACATCATAATGTTTATTATGAGTGATTGTTGTATTTGCCAAAGATTAGCGACTGAGATGAATCATCATTTCCATCCAGTTTACTCCAAGTCTATATTTATAGTCCAAATCGGGCTTTGATGCTCGGCTTAGCTTGCCAAACAACTTGATGCTCAGTCATAAAGAGGGTTGTGTGCACAGAAAAGACAAATAGTCTGTAAGATGATTAATGTCTTCATAAGATCATACTGACCTCTTTAACCCCACAGCATAACGTTCTGCTGCAACCAATGCATTTAAAGAGTCACCATGCACAGTATATCTGAAAGAACTCCAGCTCTTTTCACTGAGACTGAATAGTCCTTTTAGAGTTTGATTTTTTTGTCCATGGGTTCACCACAAAGGCTATCGAAATAATGGCTACTAACCTAAGCTCTATACAGAGTCTCAGACTGACCCTGAATGTCTCAACTATCATTTTGTAAAATAACTGACTTATTATTTTTTAACAAAAATGCTGTCATTAAGGAACAGACGGTGCACACTGAACCAAGAAGATGCCAGTCACTCTGCTATTATAAATTCTGATGGATGTGATTTTTGGGGTTTTGTTCGTCCGCGGAGGCGGATCTGTGGATGTGTGTGTTGATTGACAGGTGAGAGGGCGGGTTCTGGCGTGATCCCCAGTGACAGCCCCACCTCTTTTTTGGAGAGCCACCATATATGGTTTCCAACAACAACATCTTTGATAAAAGAGATTTTTGGTTGTAAATGAAGATTATTGAAGTACATTTTACACACAAATACTGTTTTTCTACTTTGAAAGTGATAACTGTGAAATTTCCTAGCAATTTCTGAGTGAAAAAAAACTTTTCAGTATACCGTCCTAAACTGAAAGACATTTGGTGTAGAATTTACTTTGATACTTTGAATTTTCACTCAGAAATCTCACGTTCCTTGAAGTAGAAAAATTAAAATGGTATTTTCTTGTAAAATGTGCTCCAATTACCTTTTATTACAGCTTGCAGCTTATTATTTTGCATTGTAGACACAAAAACACACATTCTTGCACGTATGCACGTTCAACCCCTCCCATTTCTGTCAACATCCACCTTGGCAGCCGAACGGTGATTGATCGGTGCGTGTGTGCATTTAAACGTGTCAATTGAAGCATATGTATGTTTTTGTTGTCGCAGTTCGCTCATGCGTATGATTGCAGAGTTCTGCATGAGACAAACTTGTGTTGTTTTGTGTTCACACAGTCTGTAAATGCATGTCTGCGTCTTATTCTCATGTCAAGCCTCCTGTCTTTGACCGCTGACCTGTCTGTCTTAGGCTGTAATAGGAGAGGGAGTCTCAGATGTGAATTTCAGTCATATGTGAGAGGCGCTTGAGGGAATACAAACCATCATCGCCGCCCGCACGCAGGCCGACCTCAGCTGCATTACACAGGAAAAGCAGTCTAGACGTCGAAAAGTGATACTGCAAATGGGAATAATATGTGGGGGATGAATTCATGTATGACCTTCCTCGTATTCATAAAGCTAAATGTACTGCATAATGGAGACGCAAGCAGTGGTGTCGAGCATAAATCATGTGATGATCTTTCTATATTTCTCTAGTCTTCGCAGCATAGATTTATGTGGAATTCATTAGCGTTTCATTGTTGGTTTGATTCTATCACTGTTTATCTTTAATGTAGCTCTATTTGTAATGAGTCTCCAATTTTCTAAATGCAGTGTTATTGTGGTGTTTCTTTTCCTTTTCCCTCAATGGATCTTATTGATTTTTTTCTCCAGCACTATTGATCTTGGGATTAGGTTTCCCCTGTGCAGCTGAGTATATATGTGTGTGTGTGTGTGTGTGTGTGTGTGTGTGTTTGTGTGAGACTGAGAAAGAGGGAAGGGTCTATAGATTATGAGATGTATAGGTCTTGGCATTTCTGCTTTTTTAAATATTTGTTAACCTTTTTAGGAATGTTGATTATTACTATTATTATTGCAAATTGCTCACTTTTTATTTTTTTTTATTTTATTTTTATAAGTAATTACTTATATTCTTAAAGGGACAGTCCACCTAAAAATGAAAGCTGTCATCATTTACTCACCCTCATGTCATTCAAAGCCTTTATGACATGACAAAACACAAAATACAAAAGAAGATATTTTGAAGAATGTTGGTATACCAAGCTGTTTCATTTCCCATTGACTTCCATTGTATGGATAAAACATTTAATGGAAGTCAATGGGATCTGCTGAAAAGCCAACAGGGAAAAAGTAAATCGATTTCCCAGTCTATGTTACACTTTGAATTTTAAATCATTTTTAAAAAATATTTAATTCACAGCTGAATGGCTGTCAATAACGAAAAATACTTGTAGATTTGTAGTTGTGCTATGCTAACTAGCTAAACCGTAACACCTTGGCACTAGCTGAGCTGCCAATACCATTATAGACTATTTACATTCAGTGCTTATTCGTTTATTTAACTGAATAATTCATATTCATATTTTTGACTGTTCTGGCACAGTTTTATATATGTATTTTAAATGTTGTTATATTTATCTGTTTTCTCATCCATCTGAAATGATTTAGTTACAAATATCATGCATTTATTAATATAAACTTAATCTATTTAAACAACTTTTGACCATTACGTCAAATCTAGCTTGTGGTGTCAGACATTTTTCTGAAATTAATCATGATTAATCACAGTAATCTCATCTAACATTAAAGTTTTTAAATATTCTTTTACATTGCAATAATTTCACATGCACTCTTCAAATTAATGTACAAACAACATAAAGACAGTATATATTTTTAATATTTTAGTGGCACCTTTTTTTATAACTGAAGGCGAGTATACTGTATACCAATACTGATGTCTTTATGAAATAGATTTTTCCCCCTAATATTTAACCATTGACTATAGTCATTCAACATTACAATATAACTGAGATATCAGACTTTTAATTTAACTTACAACTATCTTCACACACACCCATTATAATAAATGTCATATTTAGCTACCTGTGCCATTCAACAAGTAGGAACTATACAGAAATTGAATAAAGTTATCAAACACTAAATTGTAAATTAAATACAGATGAATCCATAAAGCTACAACAGTTATTGGTTTACTCTTTTTCTTTTGATCTTTGATTAACAGACATCACAGCAGCTGGGTTATTAGGTTTTCTGGCAGCTGTTTCTTTAAGAGCTGCCACTGCTGAACGTGACGCGTATCTGACATGTATCATATTTTCACAACTTTTTAGGCTATAATTGCGCAAAATGATATACAGCACGCTGGCGCATTTGTACCGTTTCCGTGCTCGCTTGACTCGCACCTGGCACTGAGTGCGCGTCTGAAAAGTCTCCCGTTTGATGTGCTCGTGAAGATGTTCTGTGACACGATTTTTGTCAAGAAAAAAGAGTGGCTTGTGAGTGGCACCGCCCCTGCGCTTAACTGCATTAAATATCTTTTACGCAGTTAAACTGGAAAAATCAATCCCATGTGTTAAAATGCTACTTTTGACAGCACTATTTTAAACATCATTTTTCAGAAGTACTTACATGTAAAACTTTTAATGAGGAAAAAAAAATGTCTGAGTGCACCTGATTGAAATGATTGCTAGCAATTTCACAGAGATTTCAAACTCATTCAGGCATACTCTCCTATTCTGTCTAACCTTTTTCCTGTTCCTGGCTTCTTCTTAGTACCTAGAGCCTTATTTTGTAATCTCTATTCAGTAAATGTCTGTCATTTGTAGCACACACGATTTCTTTACTGGTACATAACAGCACACAATCAAACGCACACACTCTTGCTCTCGCTCTCTCCATGTAGCTCAGATGTGGCCATGCAGTCTAAAGGTATTAAATTATTCCAGCCTAGCAGCTGAATAGAACTGCATGGGGAGATGACAGTGCGACACACATTTATAAAGCTGAAATGCGTTTTGGCAAAACAGCGAGAGATGATGACAGCGCCCTGAATAGCTACCAATGGTTGTTGTGTGCAAAATATTTCAAGATTTGTTATATTCAGATGAAGCAGTCTTAGTTTTATTCTAACTGTAAAAAAACAAAAAAAACCTCAACTTCCAGAAGTCTGAGCTTCAGTGAGGTTTGTTTAACACTGAAAGGCTGGCATTCCCTGACCAAACTGATGTTTTTCTTGCTTTGAGCTCATGGTCTTTTAACAGCTTTAGAGAGTTGTTGGGCAGAGGCTTAAA
>JAUZSZ010000109.1:8334328-8347376 GCA_034780575.1 Labeobarbus marequensis | reverse complement strand
CGCTTTACACAGGAAAAGCAGTCTAGACGCCAAAAAGTGATACGGCAAATGGGAATAATATGTGGGGGATGAATTAATATATGACTTTCCTCGTATTCATAAAGCTAAATGTACTGCATAATGGAGACGCAAGCGGTGGTGTCGAGCATAAATCATGTGATGATCTTTCTATATTCCTCTAGTCTTCACAGTATAGATTTATATGGAATTCATGAGCATTTCATTGTTGGTTTGTTTCTATCACTATTTATCTTTAATGTAGCTCTATTTGTAATGAGTCTCCAATTTTATAAATGCAACGTTATTGTGGTGTTTCTTTTCCTTTTCCCTCATTGGATCTTATTGATTTTTCTCCCACCATTATTGATCTTGGGATCAGGTTTCCCCTGTGCAGCTGAGTATGTGTGTGTGTGTGTGTGAGTGAGATGGAGAAGGAGAGAAAGGTCTATAGATTGTGAGATGTATAGGTCTTAGCGTTTCTGCTTTTACCTATGTGAATATTTGTTAACATATTTAGGGATGTTGATTGTTACTGTTATTTTTAGTTCACTTTTTAATGACTTTATAAATAATTACTTATATTCTTAAAGGGACAGTCCACCTAAACATGAAAATCATCCTTTTCTCACCCTCATGACGTTCAAAACCTTTATGACTCTCTTTCTTCTGCAAAACACAAAAGAAGATATTTTGAAGAATGTTGGTATACCAAACAATTTTGTTTCCCATTGACTTCCATTGTATGGATAAAACATTTAATGGAAGTCAATGGGAGCTGAAAAGCCGACAGGGAAAATAAGAAAATCGATTTCACAGTCTGTGTTACATTTCGAATTGTAAATAAAAAAAAAAAATAAAAAATTTAGTCAGAATTCACAGCTGAATGTTGCGAAGCTGTTCCGGTACAGTTTATATATGTTTTTTTTAATATATTTTTATATTTATCTGTTCTCTTATCCATTTAAAATGATTTCTGTTGTAAAAAATCATGTGTTTATTAATATAAACGTAATATATTAAAAGAACGTTTGTCTATTACGTCAAAGCTAGCTTGTAATGTGGTGTCAGACACACAGTACTCAGTTATTAATTAATAATAAAATGTGTGTTAGTCATTTTTATTCAATTAATTTTAATGTTTAAAGTAAAAATTAAAAAAATGTAAATACAATATAATTAATTAAACACTGTCTTTGTAAATTCGACAATTATTTGATCAATTATTTTGTCCATTATTGGCTGGTCATGCGATCTCAAAATGTCTGCCTCCATGAGGGTACTTGCTCCATGTAAAACAGCTTTTATTAGTCCACTGAAATGACTATATTCTTATGTCAGGTGCATGTACATCATTTTAAACATCATTTCTCAGAAGTACTTACATGTAAAACCTTTTTAATGAGGGGAAAAAAACTGTCTGTGTGCACCTAATTGAAATGATTGCTAGCAATTTCACAGAGATTTCAAACCCATTCAGGCATACTCTCCTGTTCTGTCTAACCTTTTTCCTGTTCCTGGCTTCTTCTTTTAGTGCCCAGAGCCTTGTTTTGTAAGCTCTATTCAGTAAATGTCTGTCATTTGTAGCGCACACAATTTCTTCACTGGTACATAACAGCACACAATCAAACTCACACACACACACTCTCTTTCCATGTAGCTCAGATGTGGTCATGCAGTCTAAAGGTATTAAATTATTGCAGCCTTGTAGCCGAATGGAACTGCAAGGGGAGATGACAGCGCAATACACACATTTAAAAAGCTGAAATGCATTTTGGAAAAACAGTGAGAGATGATTACAGCACCCTGAATAGCTACCAATGGTTGTGTAAAATATTTCAAGATTGGTTACATTCAGATGAAGCCCTCTTTTTTTTTTTACAGTAATAATAAAACTAACTCAACTTCCAGAAGTCTGAGCTTCTGCAACGTTTGCTTAACACTGTAAACGGCTGGCGTTCCCTGAGCAAACTGATGTTTTGCTGCTCAGAGCTCTTGGTCTTTTAACAGCTTCAGAGAGTTGTTGGGCAGAAGCTTAAAGACTTTTGCCCTCTGTAATGCACCACTGAGCACAACCCAGCAGATCCAGATCCAGATTTACTGCAGTCTTGCTCATTTCAGCATCTGTTGCCATCACAGGCACGTCCAAGACCGATCAATGCTTGGCCGATACAGTCTGATATATGTAATGACATTCACGTGTATGTGTTCTTGCTTGAGTATGTGAACGTGATATAGTATGTGTGACTGACTGATATAGATTGAAGTACTGTTATGTTAATAAGTAATTATGTACTCAGGCTTAGAAATTTTAAATAATCTTTTGTTTCTAACTATATGAATATAAAAGTAATATGTTAATTAAAACACACACTGCTCCTAAATAGCGCATACAAAGACATTTTGCGAATGTATTTCCATGAAAAAGGAAGTAGTAAACAAAGAACTCTAGTCTAATCTCAGGCTAACATTTTATTGGTTTATGGTTAGTTTCCGTTCTTCTCTTGTCATGCTTTGCTGCTTCCAGTGTAGACAGTGTAAGATATGAGCTTCAGGTCACATGTAGTGTCTCTGCAATGAACTGCTGAAATTACATTACATTCTTTGCAGCGTTTGCATATGTATGAATGCATGTGCATGTGTGCGTTAGTGTGGCGGCGTATTCACTCACAGGCCACTGAAAAGCCCCTAATGCAATTTCACACTGAATCTAGCTAATGTAATTAGCAGCTCTCAGTTTTTCCTAATGAATGTAATCACCCAAATGGACAAATGGATTAAACTCTTAACTTCATCGTTTGCAACAATAAGAACAAGATGCCATTATGCCGTCTGCAATGGAGTTTGTGTGAAAAGACTAGCATGGAATTCCTACAAATTAATGCATGCCTTAGCAAACCGACGTGGACATTCCGCAACCGAGATACGATATGTAGCTTGTTATCCTTATGGGGGATTTGTGTCTGAGCAGATAGCTGATGATGTTTCCTGGCTCTCATTCAGGCTTAATGAGTTTGACAGGTGTTGCGCTGAACTGCGAGCAGGAAGCAGGAAGCAGGAAGGACAGTCCTGTTCTGGGTGATTGCTGGCCTTCAGGCTTCATTTTCAGCACCTGCGGAGCAGATCTCACATCAGTCTCTGGGGCATTCGTTTTTTTAAAGCAACTCCCATCCTACAGGAAGCTTGAGCCAACTCCGTAATCATCCTCAAAACAGGCCGAATGTGACCGAATGCTCCAACCAAGCTCCTGGAAAAGTCAGAGGAGGAAGAGATAGTTGTGACATCCTGTAGTGGTTGGTTTGTATTTGCGTGAGCAGTGTAGAAGACAAATGGCATCATATCCTTTTTAGAGGTCTCTCCCGCTCTGTTCTTTCTTTGCTCTCTCTCTCTTTCCTCAGATACTATCTCTGGAATCTCCCATGTGGAGCGCCTGTGATGAATCCACAAGTCCAGGGAAATGAAAGTGTTTCTTGGTCATTTCAAAAATGGAATGAGGACCTTGAGAGGCATTAAATTCTTTAATATATTGTCTCCCGCTATAGAGGGGTGTATGGGAACTTGGAAATAAATCAATACAGAAAACAGAAGCATGGGGGTTGCTGAAATATTAAACAAGCGCTTTAAAACACGGACCGAAGCCTATTTGGAAAATAATCCATTAGGGTTACTCTCCGCAGTTGTCTGCAAAATTGAATTCAGGTAGCGAGTGGTTTGAGGACTCATTTGCGATGAAATTGAGAAGCGGTTTAATCAATAAGACAATACTGTATGTGGAATGCGAAACACAAACAGGGCTGGAGGAAAAAGTACAGTGTGAGATTGAGGGATAAGCACGGCGATGATTGCCAACTCCCTTTCTCACACCCACGCGTGCCATAAATTCCCGAAGAACAACTCCGAATTGCCTTCCTGCTGTTGAAAGTATGAGTTTGAGAAATGCAATGTTCGAAATTCCTTAATTTAGGGAGGAAATTGCCCCTGAGGCTAGCGCAGTGCTAATCTTGAAGCTAACCTCGGGTCTCTTTTCCCAAGAGCATAGCACAGGCCATCATATATTTCCAACTCTCACAGCGTTCCTGGATTAGTTTGCTTCAGATTGAATTCTATTCATAGTCACATTAAGTCTCTGAGGACAGCCAGAAGGATTTACTCCGTGCTGCTTGTGAATTACCTGTCCCCTTACTCAACATAATACCCACGTATTTGAGTTCTCTAATAATTTAAGTTTAACAATGGCTAGAATTGATTTATTTCACGGCGTTCACCCAATAGCATATTCCAATGCGAGTTTAAGCTTCCATTCTGGAATCTTCTAAATCGTAGCCTTTGGAAATGAGAGGTAGAGTGCAAGTGAAGCAGAATATCTGAGAGAAACCTGCTGTTCAAGCACTTTGAAAAGAGCATGAAATACAAGAGAGGGAGAGAGTCACATCACACCACCGGAGATCCTGCGTTTTCCAAAGTGTAGTAGACATCCATATCAAGCGGATCCACGTCACTTTCAACAAGCAGCTTAGGTAGAAATCGATCTCCTCTGAGGGTGAACTTTGCTCTGGAATGTTCCTGTTGTTTGGATGCGGCAGACAAAGAGAGACAGAGAGACAGACGGAGAGGCGAAAAAAGTATAATCTCTCTCTAGTGCTCTAAGACCACTGCCAAGTTGAAGACCTCCAACTTTCTTGATTGCTAGAACTTCATGCATTGCTTTTGCAGTCATGACTGTGGCTTGTTCTGGACCCCTGTTGTGGGTCTCTGCATCTTTTCGACTCCCTCTTTCTTTTCCCACTGGTTTAGTGTGTACTTGTACTGGCTGTAGCCTCAGTCTAGGATCAATTCTGAGCTCGGAATGCACAGAAGTCTGTCTTGAGCTCCTCTGGAGATCAGCGTGTATCAGATTGCTGTGGGATATGCCAGTGCTGACCTCTGACCATTTAAAGTCAATGTGAATTACCACAATCCATTTTACTTCCATATTGTGACATATTTGTGACTGAAACTGAATATTGAATGTGTACAAATGCAGTGTGGGACTTGATTTTATCCATTGGGTGTAGATTGAATGAAATATGTTACCAATTTTTTAGTTAATACAAATTAAGGCCAATTACTGGATTGCATTTATGCTGTAAAGATTAAAACGTCATTTTAAATATTTACAAGAATTTTTCAAGCATAAGCATTTAAATGATCTCATTATTTGGAAGTGAAATTAAAATGAAATCTTTTACAAGATATTTTACAATTTTGATTTGTGAAACCAAGAACCAATTGAATTTCGTGGAGTCTTGTTGCTTTTTAAATCCATAGAGAATAGATTATTTCATGCCATTTTGTGCTTGGTATGGTTTTGATAAATTCTTTGAATGATTGTTGAATAATGTCTTTGTGGGTTGTGTAATGAGCAAAGCGGAACATAGCGGTTCATCTCAATTACTAACCCTTCCCTCTTCTATGTCAGCACAAACGGATTCATCAGCTTGTTTTATGTGTGCTAATTGCTCTAGCAGTGGTTGATAATAAAGATTGATTCTGGACATTTCCACATCACTACTTCATTTTCGTAGTGAAATCAGCTTTCTTTTCTTTTCCTGAACCAAATCAATCAGCTCTCTCTCTCTCTCTCTCTCTCTCTGTCTCTCTCCTGCACACACTTTCATTGTTTCCCCCTTGTGCTGAGACCCAGTGGGCCTGTTTGATTCAGCTCAGATCTTCTACATTAATTAAGATGCAGAATGTCACCAGGCACTGCAAGGTCACCTCTTGTCTTTTAGAAGGACCGTTACAGGGCTATGCTAGGCTAGCCACCTCTATGCATTTATCTATATCCACGCTAAAAATAAATAAATAATAGATTTTTTAAAAATTTGTAAAAAAAAAAAAAAAAAAAGGTTATTAGAGGGTTTCTAAGTGTGTGTGTGTGTGTGTGTGTTTGTATGCCGCGAAGACCACAGGGAACTGTGTGGTCAAGCTGCGAGAAACCTCTCTGCATGCTTATCATCTGTTGCTTATCTCTCTGCATGCTACTGAATGGCTCTGACCTACAGGTGAGCCATACAGGCACCTCACGCTGGGCTCATAAATTACAGAGGCCTTGAGAGACTGCTGCAAACTGAGAGCGAGAGAGAGAAAGATGGAGGTGGGGAGGAGAGGAGAGGTGTGAGGGTTAAAGTCTTTGTACCTGCAGCTTCTGGAGCGCAGAGGGGGTGGTCATTTCTCTCTCTTCCTCTGTTGACAGCTAATCAGCATCCACAAATTAGGATGTATCCTCCCTGCTCCTGCACGGCTGCTATATTATTATTATTAGCGAGGAGCGGCGGACAAAAGACAACAACCTCGGCAGTGCAGTACAACACCCTTAGCCCTGAGCTGCATCCTTGATTTAGGCGAAGGCAAGTGTGGTGCTTCTGATTCGAGGAAGCCTTTGCAGATAAGAAAGAACCATAAAACATTGTCACGGTGCTGCATTGACAGCATGATTCTGTCTCTACCTCCTACATAATAGAAGTAAAGCAATCTATATGCTGGCTATTTCCTGCCAGAGCCTGCTTGAATTTTATCAAACAGTAAGATGCAGAGTTTATTTCATTAATGAAATTACCTAAAAAAGTGTGTTTATATATATGGTTTTAAATATGTTTAAAGTTTGGTCTTTTACTGTTTTACATGACTTTTTATTGCATGTTATTGTGAATTAAAATGTTTTCTCTGGCTAAAATTATATGCCATTTCAGTTACAGTAAATTCTTTAAAAGAATACATACGTTGAAACATTGACTAAATTTTAAGGAATATTATGATTTAAAAATGAAAAGAAATTAATTTTGCTCACATATTTGTGACCCTGGACCACAAAACCAGTTTTAAGTAGCTTGGGTATATTTGTAGAAATAGTCAAAAATACATTGTATAGGTCAAAATTATCGATTTTTCTTTTATGCCAAAAATCATTAGGATATTAAATAAAGATCATGTTCCATGAAGATATTTTGTAAATTTCCTACTGTAAATATATCAAAACTTAGTAATATGCATTGCTAAGGACTTCATTTGGAAAACTTTAAAGACAATTCTACCTCAATATTTAGATTTTTTTTTTTTTTTTGCACCCTCAGATTCCAGATTTTCAAATAGTTCCAAATATTGTCCTATCACAAACCATACATCAACGGAAAGCTTGTTTATATATAAATATTAAGAAAAAAATAATAATAAATTACCCTTATGGCTGGTTTTGTGGTCCAGGGTCAAATATAGCACCTTTAAAGTTGCCTTTAAAGAACCATAAGAGGAACCCCATTCCCCTCCGTAGATGTTAGATATGTTACTTAACTTTTTTTGCTATGAATGGGAATTTACTACAATGGCAAAAGCTGTTTTGAATCATGTTTATGCTTTTCTGAGGTCAAAAAGTCTTGTGTGGGGGCCCTTGAATATTTCCTTATAGGGGACTTTTGGGGGCAAAAAGGATGAGAACCACGTTATCTTCAGAAAATACACTTAATGTTGTTTTTTAATCCTTTCCCCAACTAGAGTTAGAGAACCTTGAAAAAAACTATACAGGGGCTTAATGGGTTCTTTGTATGGCAGCCATTCTATGGCACCTCAACCAACCCAAAGTTTGTGTGTATATTATTTATACATTAACTATAGAGTCTTTTTCAATATTGCACTGAGACTAATGTATATACTAAATTCCAACCTCATCATTACAAATGTAATACATCACATACAGTAAAAATACATGACATTTACTTTTAGTTTACTATAAATTTTTGTCAGTATGTCAGCAGTGCACATTAACGATATTTCAAAGACAATAGTAATCATGAAATTAGACATAATATACTTAAGTTCTAATTAAGCATGTCAAAAAATAACTCCTAAGTTTAACTAATTGCATTTTTAGACTATAATACATTTGCATTTAATTGCAATTAACGTGTTTAAGTGTCTGAAAACATTACATTTAATTTGCACTTAAATATATTCTAAAGTATATTCCTTCTGTAATAAGTGCTCTTTTGAAAAGTATGCTAAAATAGGCTACTTCATTTTCACAATGAGTGGCCTAGAAAAAGCTACAAAAGTTCTAATCCACAAAAAGGTGGATTATGGATTATGGTGGCAGCCATATTATGATTATACAGTATGAGCAGCTGATATACTACTCAATTTATCTCAGTAATCACCTATTACTGAACATTTTTCGAATGGAGAATGAAGACGTGCACCTTAGTGCTCACTACTGCCCTGTTTAGGACTGAAGGATGTACTGCAGTTCTCTCTCAAACAGGTTATAGTTACATCAGACTATATTCTTTACTTGCTGTCTCTTTATCTCTCTTGCTCTCCATTTCTCTCAACACACCAACCCCCACACACTCTAATTGTGCTTATTTCTTTCAGCTATGTATTATTCACCCATCTGTAGTGCTTTCTAATGTTTTTTGCCATCTCCGCAGGGAAGCACATCTGGAGCAGAAGCACCCCACACCCACACCTCCTCTCTTCTGCAGGTGGAGGTGTGAGAAGATGTTGTGATCACAGTGGAGACTCCAGCTGCTCTCTCACGAGGTGTCATGGCTGACTCGCTCTACCTCTGCACAGAAATAACATGCCATGTTCTTTGAATAAGCATAATTAGACACAGAGAAAAAGTGACTGAAAGACAGACAGATGAATAGCCAAGATAGGTAGTTCAGGTCTTTGTAAAGGAGTTAATGAAGTTTTGTTCATTTATTTGTTTGTTTGTGTGTTTTTACTGTTATGGTCCTTAGTTTGGCATTTTAGGGAAGCTCCGATATAGGCACCTAATACTGATCACTGTTTAGCAAGAATCACTCTTACAGTTTGCTTTCAGTCTTAACATTCTTTAAAAAATCTTCATTCTTTTGCACATCTGCGAAATGCAATAGTTCACCCATTTAATTCATGCTTCAAAACTTAGTTATTGTATCAGTATGTTGGCCAATGGCACCAATATCTCTTTTTTTTCTTATTTTTTGTTTTCTTTTTTCTTTTTTTTTTTCTTTTTTGGACAAAATGTTTATTTTGTTAATTTTTTTCACCATGACAGTCAACCCTGGGATTGTTTGTTAGATTAGTTTAATTTAGTTTAGATTAGCAGGACAAATATAAAATATATACAATAAAAACATAACAAATAAAAAAGGTACAATATACTGTGTAGTGAGAGGCGGAAAACCCAAAAGAGCTTATTTAAAGCCTCCACCTAAACAATGCAAGGCAGCAATAAAATGATCCTTTATACATCTTTTGCAACATATTAAAGAAGTTGTTTTTTTTGTTTGGTTTTTTTTTTTTTTGGCTAAATGGGCTAAATCTTTTCATAATTTAATACAACTTTAACAATTTTTTTTTTTTTTTTTTTTAAATTTACTCAAGATGAAAAGAAAATTGATTAATTAAATGTCAGTGAACCTGTGAATTTACTTTAAAATACATCATTAATTGCTCTGGGCTGTATTGTTACCTAATGTAATGTTACCTTTATTTGCTCACGTCATCGGCTTGTCCCCTCCAACTCAAACTCTAATCAACAAAAACTCGCAAGAATTTTATAGTTGAGGCACCTCAGTAGACTCAACTGTTATTTTTGATAAATCCTTAGGGTATAATTTCTCTTACCACTAAAAGTAATACATTTAAAGATAACTTATTTAAGTTAAACCAATAAGTATAAACGATTAGACCATCATTTGCGTTCTTAATCAATGAATCAAAATTTGAGTGAGAAAGAATGAGAAAGTGAGAAAGTGAGAAAGAAGGCTATGTTATCTGCAAATATTGCTGGAGTAAGAATATTTGAAACATTTGTCAAATCATTTATAGAAGGAAGAAATAGTAAGGGTTCAAGTATAGACCCCTGAAGAACCCCACAGAGTAATCTTGCTAAAAAAAATTAATTCTGTCCTTTGATGTTGTTAACTGGAAAGTTTGCTGGAAAAAGTCAATACTGTAGTAAAAACAAACAAACAAACAAATAAATTAATTAATAAATAAAAATATTCCATGTTATATATTTATGGAATTTACATGTATGTCTAACAGATATTTGAGTGGATAAGTTTTTTGCATATAATGGCTTACAATTAAATAATGTTTAGAAGTTTTTAAGAGAATGACAAATTCACTGAGAATTCAACTCAGTTTTGATCAGCAAACCTTGTGCAATACATTATTGTACAAAATGTAGAAAATTGCACTTACTCTTTTCCACATGTGTCATACTACATACTATTCTTTTCATATACTGTTTTTTGCCTACTATCCAGTAGCAAAGTAGACAGACAGACACACAGACCGACAGAAATATTGATATGGTCACTGATATTTTCTGCACCCCTACTTTGCATGCATGTGTGAGGCCAGTCCGGACAGCACTGCCCTCAGCCTCCAGATGGCCAAGCTCCAACAGGTGCTGTCGGATGGGGGAGGGTGAGAGGTCTGACATCTGTTGTCCATGCACTCCAGCCCTTCACACACACCTCATCATTATATATGCATACATTTAAATATGTATCTATTCCTGATGTAGCACAGTGTTTCACTGCCATTAAAAACAGAAATGTGACATATGTTCAGCTATAAGATTTTTATCTGGCTCATAAGTAACACCCTCACATCAGCACATCAGCTCACCTGTAAAAAAAAAAAAAGAAAAGAAAAGAAAAGTTTATTTTATAACTGATGGATATTTGCTAAAATATAAATTCACACATATTTTTTTAAAGGGCTCAACAATGTTTCAAACAGTGCTCATAGATATCCATGCAAACATATCCATCTACAATCAAAAGTCATTTCAATAGGAGCTCAAATATTTCTCATCACATTTTTCCAGCATCAAATGAGTTATGGAGTTTAGAAGACAAATGAAAAAAGAAAAAAACTCAAAACTCAAACTTTGTCGTATTGATTGTCCTGGGGAAAAGACAGCTTCACTTTCACTCACTGTGAAGACTTGATAGAGCTTTGTCTACAACTTAAATTTTTCGAGTTCAAAAGTAAAAGAATACACTTTCACTGAAAGAAATATAGGCTATATGTCACTGTATTGTATTTTTGTATATTAATGTAAAGACGCATAGGAAAAAATGTAATTTAAGGGTTTAGGACTTTCTATTTCAGTATCAGTGAGCTGCAAAATGTGGTTTAACACTTGTAACAGAGACATTGCACTCCAATCAATTCATTGGCACTTCATTATGTGCGTCCCTGTGTGTTAATGGCAGCTGAGCGCTTCTGTAAGTGTGTGAGGTTAGTACGCGAGCAGCCAGATGACGTGTGCCTCGCTGTGTCCTCGTTAGCAGCAGGAGTCTTTGGCTAAATTGGGCAACATGCGCCTCGACTTCAACAAGCACCTGCTCTCAAGTACACAGCTGTCACTCAACGGTGTCATCAGCGCCCGGAACCTCCCACCGCGGCAGAACAATGGAGCTCCGAGTGAGCTTATGATCAGCACTGCATGCTTCTCTTCTCACTCATCTCTCATTTTAACCCTATTTACATCTTCCCTCTGACTAGATTAATTTTCCTTTGCCTCTACAAGAAAGTACTGTGGTGGTACCATGGTACACGTTATCAGATGCAATACTATGGTAATTTACTGCATACCATAGTCCTATATGATTGTGACTGGCAGATTGTTTACATTGAAGCAAGCATTTTCTGTAAATCTGCTTTGAAATTATATCTATCATGAAAAAAGTGCTTAACTTGAATTGAATTACAATATACCCCAAGGTACTTCAAAGAATACCATGGTATTATTATGATAGTAGTGTCTAAAAACATGGTATTACCATGGTATCAAACAACATGGTAATAAAACGGTGTACAGTAAGATCATATTACTATATAATTTTATACAATCGCAAAAAGTACTAGGTTGTTTAGATACTTTTATCCAAAGTAACTTACAAAAGAGGAAGTAAGGTATATGCCAAAATTGAATGGTGCTATCTGTAACTGTTTCAGGCTTTATCCACCTTTATTTTCCAAGTGGAAGTAAGCTATTTTCTGTGAATGTGCAAGACCTCTGATTCATTAGCTGCTATAAGTAAACAAGAAGAATATCAAAGGGATGTAAACAGTAATAATTTTGTGCTACAAACCAGTGATAATAAATTAAAACAATATGGCAATAAGTTTTCAATAATCAAGCAGCATTAATTGTTTTTAACTGAAAGCCGATTACACAGCAAGCCTTACACAAATGGCCTGCTTTTACATTAAAAATAAGGTAGTTTCTTTCTCTCTCCAGCATATAAAAAGTCTCATTATATGTTTCAGTAAACTATGAGGAGTAGAATCAGGAGGGGCTATTGACAGATGGCATATGGAGTATATAGTGGAGGAGACAGACTTGTTTTAAAATAGAGCATAACCCTGACTGGCTAGTAGACAGAGATTACATTAACCAGATCAGTACTTCCATGGGAAAGCTGAGGACCCCACTGCCCTCTGCAGCTCATAAACACACGTATGCACACACTCCTCACAGAATTACAGTAATGATTCTTTAAAGTGTTTTCAAACATCAAGTTACATACAACAAGACATGATTATGGGAGTAAGAATGGAATGCATAATACCATAATAATTGCTGTAAACTATTGTATACTCTTAATTTTCTAGTTAATTTTCTATATGTGTTACATCTAATAGATAGCAGAAAGGTGAAGCATACAACCAAAATGCATGGGCTACTTTATCCTATAATTCAATGCACAATGTTTTTTTGCATTAATTTTGAGGTTTGCAAATGAAAAGGTTAGTTTACACAAAAAAGAAAATTCTGTCATTATTTACTCATTCCAAACCTGCATGACTTTGGAGCACAAAAGAAGATATTTAGAGAAATGTATTTTTATCCATACAATGGAAGTCAATGGTAACCCAAACTGTTAGGTTACCAGCATTCTTCAAAAAATCTTGTGTATATGTGTGTTTGTGTGTGTGTGTGTGTGTGTGTGTGTGTGTGTGTGTGTACTGGTATTCATCACGTTATGGGGACCAAATGTCCCCA
>JAUZSZ010000109.1:8069261-8080922 GCA_034780575.1 Labeobarbus marequensis | reverse complement strand
TTAAATACTTAAAGCTTCAGTCCCAAACCTCCACACCCCGGCTGATTACAGCGCGGCTGTTTGCGAGCTGCATGCATATCGTAGCATCATCGGTTCCTGTCTGAAGGCAGCCGCGAGGGCTCGTTTGACCGGCTGCAGCGCTGGCTATGATTAGCGGTGTCTTGCAGCGGCGTGGTAGAGGCCCGTGGTTTCACGCTAACCCCTGGGGCAGGTCTGTGAAGGCCTAGGCAGGCCTGGGGCTCAGTCTCTCAGCTCCTCAGAGAGATAAAGTTGCCTTTGATGTGAGCAGCCAGCCGGAGGCAGCCTGCAGGCGGTGTGAAAAAAAAGCCTAGACTCAGCCTACATTCACACTACACACATACACACACAGTATCTGCTCCTACTTCCCCCTCGTTCCTAGTCACATATATACTCAAGCATAGACTTGGCGAACATATCTCACCACCTCCTTCTCTCTCTCTCTCTCTCTCTCTCTCTCTCTCACACACACATACACACACACACACACACACACACACACACACACACACATTTAGATTTCTGGTTTCATCCTACATGACACATCTTAAGTGCTCTAAATATTCAAAGGTGCAGCAGAGAGCCTTCACTCATAACTTGTTCTGATTCTCATCCAAACGCACACTGGCACAATGAAAGCGCACAGGTGAGGTAGAAACTAAGGAGATTTGTATTAGACCTGACATCTCGTACTATCAGGTGTCTAATGCAATTTAAGTGCAAATATCCAATAATGCAATTTAAGTCTATTGTGTAAAAAGAAGAAATGTATTGTTTAGTAAATGTAAATGTTGCTACTTAAGTATTTATTTGGTTGTTTCATAATATATGCAAATATATGCATTATAATTTCTCAATTGCCGAGTCAATGTTATGTTGGTCAATCGTGTTGACATGTTGAATCTGTTGAATCTATTGTAACAAACAAACTATTGTAACTGTTTATATATTAATTTTTTTAGCAAAAATAAATGGAGAGTATGAAACTGACTTTGATTGTATTTCAATCTGGTAGAGCATGGCACTTGCCACATCAGAGTTATGAGTCTGAAATGAATATAAGTAAATTTGGATAAAAATGCAATTTATTTATTTTTTTACTTTGTATTCATCAAAATGTACCATGGTTTCCACAAAAAACATGACTGTCTCCAACATTGATAATCATGTTTCTTGAATAATGCATATTGAATGGTTTCTGAAAGATCATGTGACACTGAAGACTAACGGCTGCTGCAAATTCAGCTTTGCCATCACAGGAATAAATTACATTTTAAAAAGTTTAAATAGAAAAAAGTTATTTTAAATTGTAATAATATTTCACAATATGAGTATTTTCCACTCCATTATTGCTTCATCATACAGAATAAATGCTGTCCTGGTGAGCATTAAAACATAGTCCCAACCCCAAACATTAGTGTGTATGTTTTAACAGTATATTTACTCTGCATTTGCTATGTAGAGTAAAAAGCAACATGGTATCTCACCTCCAAATCTATTGTGGGTATTTAACAGAGCAGAATATTTTGTGTATCTGTTTGTTTGTTTATAGTGCATCCTCATCTATTGTTTTGATTCAATTTGGCAGGTTGGTGTTTATTTCTACACCTCTCATTTCTCTAATTGCCAGTATTGTGAGTTTGAGTTGTGGAGTCTTTGCTCTGGCATGTGTTGCTTAATTGTTAACAGTGGAATAAATGTGTGATACAGTAATTATCTTAACGAGTTACTGCACTCTCTTTTAAAGCATCCGAGACCTTCTCTTCTTATTAGAAACATGGCAGGGGGTCTCTTTCCTGTGGGGTACTTGCGACATATCCAAAATTAGGTCCAATAAAATCCAGCATCCAGGAGATGAAATTGTAATAAATGAATTATAACTTTATCTCTAATTATTATAATATCAAAATGAAATAAATTAGACTTTTACCACAAGCAAATCTAATGTAACCAATATATGTGTCCATTATAATCCATATTAAATCCTTCAAATTTAGACAAAGCTGTTTTGTGTGTGCAGAACTGTATCCTGATGCTTTACGCCTCTCAGCCTCCGTCCTTTGAAGTATTTGTGTTTATGTATAGCGTTCAGACCCCCAAAGGTGTGCTTATATTAGGGTATTGAAATGTCTGAATGGGTTTATATATGTCTTTCCCTTCTCGCCGTCACTCAGATTGGCGGGTGCTGAGTGGATTTGCATTGATACTGGATTTCGGTCTCATGGTGCACAGTCATGCTGTCTTCATTGAGCTCCAGTGGATCAGGAGTGTCTTAGACTGACGGAAGAGAGAGAGATAGAGGGAAAAAGATGGAATACCAAACAGAAAAGAAGAAAAGGAAAAGAAAAGAGTTAGAGAACAGCTTTAGTAGACCCAGCAGTAGCAGCAGCACATATCAGTCCCAACAGGAGTGCTTTTAATTTGACAGCCAGAGAGGAAATGGTGAGCCAGTTCTCCCCAGCCGCTGTAATGCACCATAAATTCTGTTTACATTCGCTGTTGGGAAGCTCTCGCAGTCATTTGGTGCCCAACATCTTAACGACTCTCTCTCTCTTAATAATGGTGCTGAGATTTCTATACCGTACAGAAGAATCGTCTTATCTGAGCCATAGATTCATCCTGAGAGCGAGTTGGTCCTGATCATGAGGATGCATATTTGAGATTGTTACTGGCAGGTTATGGTAAATAGAAGTCAAAGGAAATCTCTGAGGGCACATTTATATCTGAGTAAGATTTTGTTACTCAATTTAAAACCGTAGACGTTGAGTTTTATTCTGTTTCATCCTGTCTTGTGTCTCCAGGGTGCAGAGTGTTCTGAACTTCACAGACTGACTGTCTGAAGATTGAACATGTGTGTTCGTGTTGCCAGGAGCTGTTAGCTGTGCTTGCTTAGGCAGTATTACTGCTAAGGGCTGCTCAAATCTCTGTATCTTTTGAACATTATTTCATAGAGACTTAGCAACCACCCAGAACACCTTAGCAACCACATAGCATTGATCTAAAAAAAACACCCTGACCAGCCTAGCAACTGCATACCGTAGCAATGCCCTATCGACCACCCAGATCAGTACAGCAGCGCTATAAAAACACACAAAACAACCACATAACATTTTACAAAGCATCCAGGCCAGCTAAGAAATGCATACAGTAGCAGTGCCCTAGAAACCACACAAAATACCCTAACAACCACAAACATAAAGAGAACCATAGCAGCCGTATAATAACACCCTGACAACCACATACCAACACCCTAGAAACTACCCGGATCACCATAGCAGCTATATTGCAACACAAACCAATTTGAACACCTTAGCAACTATATAGCACATCATGGGGGTGCTCTTTCTCATTTTTCATCTTTCGGATTGATTTATGTGGAATCTCTGCATTTAATAGGGATGTAATGGTATACACAAATATGCCAGTTGGGTACCTCGTTTTTGACATCATGGTTCAGTATGGTTTTGGTACAGTAGGGGGAAAAACTTTCTTTAAATAAATTCAATTATAATTAGACATTTTTAATCTACCTTGGCTTTTGCTCTTAACTATAGTGAGCCCTTTTACATTGTAAGGTTACAATTAACAACAGAGCTGAAACTTAAATACAAGTACTATTTATTTTTAAATGTAATAATTAACACGCAACTTTTGTATCCAAAAACAATTGTATGCAAACATGGAAGTTGCACCTCTAAATTATAAAATTTCTATATGTTGTTGAAATACATTTGAAGTGGATCAAAACCTTTCATCAAAGTTGTCCAAAAACCAAAACAATACCCGTTCTTGTCTTAGGACAACTCTGATGAACTTTTTTGATCCACTTCAAATGTTGAATACTGTATATTCATTTTCACAGTGACTGTCATAACTTGTTTCATAACAGAATTATTTAAACACAGTAAATAACTAAGACATTATTAACAGGTTAAGTAAAATATAATGAGTATATAGTCTATTTCATGAAATGCTCTTCTCTAGACTTCATTTCTTTACAGAAATAACAAGCTGTGGACACTGATGACTTGCCTGTGGTAAATGAAATGCTACGTGGCATTTTGTTTACAAGCTGTTTTATTGACGTCTCTCCATGGTTGAAACACTGATTGAGTGATTACGTAAGGCATGAGATGTTCATTCATGTTTATTTTGCATTAAATCTAGTACTACAGAGGAAGGGATGCTATTTGAACTGAGGCGTTTATATAGCGATCTGTCATGCCACATCAAAGACCGTCAAAATGTCATTTATTGCTTGAATTTCCTGAAACAGATTGACGTAATTTGAAAGATGAGACTTTGTTTCTAATCAAAAGTAGCAATATAAAAAACTGGACTTTCCAATGAAGTTCCACTTGTGCAGTGGTTAAAACAATTCAGTATTTGTTCGGTACACATGCGTACCATACCGAAAGAGCCGAAAATTTTCTGTACAAATACATGTAACGATAGAGCCCTAGTATTTAACCTCTAAATTCACACCTGTGGTCCAATGATAAGAGCCGCCTGTGTATCAAAGCAGGCCACAGCTAGCCTTTACCCCGCAGGTGAAGGAGAGAGAGCGGTAAAAACAGCGTTGAAAAAGAGCACCGCCACTCATTGAAATGCAGCAGTAGGGGTCCCATATAAACCCTGATGGCGAGTGGAGAGTGTGTGTGTGTGTGTGTGTGTGTGTGTGTGTGTGTGTGTGTGCGCTCGCCCCCCCATACAGATTGAGCTCCAGACATGTAGCCTGGAGGAGGGAGTGTGTGTTCATGTGAATGTGTGTGTGTGAGCGCTCTCAGCATGAGGGCACCCCAGACTGGGTTTAATAAAGGCAGCAGCCACTGACTCGCCCTGATTAGGATGGCAAACATACCGGGTGAGCACACACAGCGCACACCCCCATCTCCCCAGCAGCCCGTGGGTGGCCCACCACGCTACCAAAACAAATGCAGCTCGAGCTAGCATGAAAATACGTCCAGCTTTTTTTTTGGACTCGGAATTGCTTTGATGTGCTTTTCGTTTTCTTAGAAAAGATTTATTTATTGGCTGTTTACTTCTTTTTTTAATCTTCGAGGGCTTTGGTTTCTAATTTGAAGACCTCTACACTGAAATATTCATGACAAATTCAAAATAAAAAAAAACAGGTAAACCCAATTAGGTTCAGCTTCAAGTTTTTCATTAGCTGAGATGATGAAACCTAGTACTGGTCGAATGGAAATAAAAACGTCATGTCTGATTTATTCGTCAGTTCGCTGGATCAGTTCTGCTGACTCTTATCTCAGTAAATGACACTTTTATGGGTTAATAGTTCCCCAGCTCCCTCCGTCCTGAGACCTCTGCACTGCAGATAACGTCTCGCTGTTCTGGCACCTTCCCAGCTCTAGGTACCTTATGTAGTTTCAAGAGCATACAGACGCAGTGCTGAGATTACTGTATCAATATAAAGTGCAGGATTATCATTGTAAACTGATTATTTAAATCTAGTGTTTCCAGCATGTTTTTTTTATATTGTGTAATTCATATTTGTACTATTTATCTATTATTTTGTTTATTATTATTTATTATTTTCTCTATTATTTTGTTTTTTTTAAACCTTAAGTGCACAATTGGTTATTTTAAGTCTGAAGTTCGTAAGTCTTTATTAACAATTCATTATTTCATTTCCTTAAAAGAACCCATGAATTGGACTACTACTGTATTTGTTTTGGAAACTTTTTCATGCGTAATTTAAATTTCATATTTTTTTACAACATGAAGTACACAGTTCTCTGTTTTAATGCCGAATTGCAGTTCAGTGAGTGAGATTCAATTTGACAACTCTGAAGTCTTTGAAGAATTAATTTCATTACAAGGGCCTACTCATACAAATCATTTGTTTGTGAATTGAATTACAATAGTTTGTTTTTATGTTTAGCCAGCAAAAAGAAAAAAAAAAAAAATGTGGAAAATAAGATGTGTCATGATGTAAATTATCTGATGGGTGGTCCTGAATTCAAGTGGTGTTTTTCTTTCTTTCTTTTTTTTTCAAAATATTATATACACAATTATTTATTTTAAGTCTGGAGTTTGTGAGTCTTCATCCAAGTTTCATTTCATTAAAGCCACCTGCTCATAAGTCATTTGTTTGTGATATGAACTACTGGTGTGTTTGTTTTTGGAACTTTTTTCACTCATAATTTAAAACTTAATTTAAAACCAACATTACACAGTTCTCTGTTCATTTTGAAGCCATGCTGCAGTTCAGTAAGTGAGTCCGGTGTTAATTCACTTACTACTCTGACAGATTCATCATTCATTACAAGAACCTGCTCATACAGGTTTAGTCATAGTGACTAAAGTTTGATTTTCTTTTGTGTTTTGTTTGCTTTCTCAAACCTTAAAGGGGTAGTCCATCCAAAAATTAAAATTCTGACATTATTTACCCACCCTCATGTCTTTCCAAACCCATATGACTTTCTTTTAATCTGCAGGGGGGGGAAAATAAAATCAAGAATGTTTCCATTAACTTCCATTGTATTTCAGTCCATACATTGGAAGTCAGTCAGAACCAAACTGTTTTCATTGCAGTAACCTGCTCTTTGGAATTATTCATTTGTGATTTGAATTATACTAGCGCACTTTTTTGTACACGTCTTGATCTGTATTATCTGATGAGTGAATTCAAAGTTCTATTCTATTCTGCTTTTTTGCTCTATCATAAAATGTAAAAGTCCTTCTAATGGCCCCTCTGCTTACAGTTATACGAGTCCACTCTTTCACATTTGAGGGATGGCAGTCTGGACAGTCTTTCCCGCAAGAGTTGAGAGATGATAACTAAAGGTTAAAGACAAATAGCATTAAGTGTTTCATTTTAACCGGCACATTTTGAAAGATTAACCGATTAGCTCTGCACTTTGTGGCACACAGCCTCATCCAGAACGCATAGATGAAGAGATTTAAAAGTCTGGATTTGCTCAGAGAGATCAGATTACATTTAAGAGTTTTTCCAACCTCATTTAGCCTTTGAAACAACCGAGGCAATTAGTTTATAGAGTAACTGCTGTAAGTGTTCTGGCCATCTTTAGTAACGAAGATTTTACTGCGATTATGTCGTCTGAGATAATGCAATCAGAAATGTTATGTTCAGAATTAGAGCTGCTTCACGTCCATCATCGCATCTGTATGCAAGGCATGACTGAAGGTTCCAAAAAACGCACGTAGTTTCTGCTGCAGATGAATGTTATGAAATATAACCTCCTAATGAAGATAATGCAGCATTATTAGACTCACTCCAGGGAATGTGAGTGTTCGGATGAACCTGTGCCTTGTGGCTTAACTTTCCAATTCGATTTTATGCTCTAATTTCTGGGTAGTTTGTTCCTCAGCCTACTTGCCAAATCCTCGGAGAGCTAAATTTATAGCATCCTTTGGCTTTAGGACTTTAGGGCTGTTTCCGGGTTATGATCCAGGCCTGCGAAGAGAGAGAAGGGGAGAGATAACCCTGCCATGCCCTCCAGGATTTAGTGTGACTGGGGAGGGGAGAGAGGAAGAGGGTCTGGCACGGCGGAGGGGAGCGGGACGAGCCCGGAGGGAGCGCAGAACGCCTTGCTGCTCAGCACTGCGAGCCTGTTTAGTATTCCTGTCACGTCAGCTGGAGGGAGCGGCATTAAATTGGGATCAGGCAGATTAGAGTCTAATATAGCCAGCTATTAAAGGCTGCAAATGAGAGTGGTGGGTTACAGCCGGAGCCTGGGCCCCTCACCCAGTCTCACAGGCTCTCTCAGTCTCTCAAACAGGCTCCACAAAGAAAAACAATACATATACACACAAGAACCCACATAGGATAGGATAGGATAGGATAGGATAGGGCGCTACTTTAGATACTATTTTGAAATAGTGTTTCTTGGATGCAACAATGAACACAACACAAGCTGATACATCCAATTTATGAACAAATGACTCTTATAATCAGAATCTTTAAGTCAATTAAAATGATTCCAGAAACGTATTGATAAGTTAGCTTGTTTGAATCAGATTCATTGTGATTACTGAGTTTGCAATCCCTCATTGAACAGATTCAAAATAAAACAAGATTTGTTATTTGTAATTAAAGAAACATATCCTGCTAGCATATGAAAACATATCTCTTTTCACCAAGGACACATTAAATTGATCAAAAGTGGCAGTAACGATTTTTACATTCTTACAGAATATTTCAAATAATTGTTTTTAGTTTGAACTTTCTATTCATTAAAGAATCTTGGAAAATATTGTTGTGGAAACAATGTTACCTTTTTAGCACCACAGCTGTTAACATTGATAATAAACACCAAATTATTATTTGGTATATTAAACAGCATATTAGAATAATTTCTAAAGGATCTTGTGACACTGATACTGGAGTAATGGCTTTTTAAAACATATTCAACTAAAACAATATTACTGTTTGTACTGTATTTTCCACTTAAATACATGCAGCCTTGGTGAGCATAAAGAGATTTTTTTATAATCTTACCAACCCCAAACTTGCACATATATACACCGTAAAATATTATGTGACTTATTTTTATAAATAATATGTGGAAATATTGAAATATTTCTATGGTATAAATGCAGTCAGGATTACTACTATGACAGCTTCAAATGAGAAACACTTCTAAAATTTGTCATAATTATTTCCCTAAAAATTTCAATTTATGATCTTACTGCTCCTTAGTTTTGTTATAGTCTGGATATGATGCATTTTGGTCGCATAGGACAGAGTTTTTATTGAAAAAGCATGACCCTTAATCATTTGTGGTGATGTTTTCTCATTAGTTTAATCAGAGCTCTGCATGTCAGGCTAGGCTGAGCTGAGTGAATTTTAGCTTTCATTAGGTCTGCTCTCCAGCAGAAGCCTCTCTCTAGACAGGCTTAAACCAGTGCAAACATATTCATTCTCTGATGATACAGGAAATGTTAATGCTGTTAACATGACAAATGTCAACTTGCTAGAAGAAACCTTTAGACAGAGCTTATGCCTACAATCAGATGAAGATGACAAAGATTATATATTCAGCTGCTGGGTATTGTCATCTGTTCTGCCTGCAGCAAAGAAACTGGTTATTTTCTGGTTAACATATTAAATACTGCTTATTGCATACTGTGCAATATATACTCGACTTCCTACAGAATGTGTGAAACATTATGGTGTATAAAAGGATATACACTATCATTAAAAGTTTGGAGTTGGTGAAATTTTTGAAATGTTTATGAAAAGAGTATCTTATGTTCACCAATACTGCATTTATATGACCAAAAATACAGTATTTTTTATTGATTGTTTTATATTTAATACATTTTAAAAAGTCATTTATTCCTGTGATAGAAAAGCTAAATTTTGAGCATCGTTACTCCAGTCTTCAGTGTCACATGATCCTTCAGAAATCATTCTAATATGCTGATTTGTTGCAATGTTGAAAAAAGTTGTCCTGCTTAATATGTTTGTTTAAACTATGGCGCTATTATTTTTTTCAAGTTTCTTTCATGAATAGAAAGTTGAACAGAAAATCATATATCTGAAATAGAATTGTTTTGTGTCAGTGTAAAAGTGTTTGATCAATGTGTAATGTTTTAAAAAGTAGTATAATACACAACCTATGTTGAATTGTGTATGTTGCATATAGAAATCATTTCTTTACAATTAAAAAGTTATTTTGAATTTGCAACCCAAATTTGTGTAAAAATGATTAAAATATTCAAGTTCAAGTTAATCAATTAATGAGTCAATAGGGAGTGTTAAAAACCACTTGTTTTTTTTCTTCTGGCTTCATTCCGTTATTTTAAAATGAAAGGATGAGTCAAGCGCGTGGCATTATGGGATACAATTCACACAGTGTGTTCTAGTTGTACAGCTCTGATTTTAGCAAGGACTTTTTACATTTGCATACTGCACACAGTATACTGTACATACTGCATGCTATAAAAATAATAAGAGCCATCTCTGTCCTGCAGGCATCCTCTTTTTCCTCTTCTGGCATTGCTGTTTGAGAAGTGTGAACAAGCCACGCAGGGATCAGAATGCATCACCTCCGCCAGCTTTGATGTCGACATCGAGAACTTCGTCCACCAGCAAGAGCAGGACCACAAGCCTTTCTTCAGCGAGGACCCTGAACTAGACAACCTGGTAAGCGCTCATTAGGCTCTATTTGCATCACCTGCCATTCTTCTAATGTCAGCTCTTAAAAACCTGTTCACTTCCTGTATATCTAAATGTCACATCTACACTGCCCTCTGCTGGCATATTTGCATATTAAACGGCCTAGAAATATTACATTAAGTAACATTTCATTGAAAATAAAAAGTCAGAAGTATTAGTCACGATGCCACTCACCCACCTCTTGTCAATAGCTCTTTTTTTCTTCTATTGTTCTGGTTTCCTTTAACTGTTCCCCTCATATTCATCATCTCTCCACTTCTGTGCTCTGCAAGACAGTTAACAGTAATTAGAAATTAAGGGAAGGAGGAGGAAAAAGGTCACTGTTCGTCATTACCGGGGCACTCGTCCGACTAGCGCTGCTCAGTCAATTAACTCTGCATCTGTGTGCTTTACGACACACTGGTCACACACAGGTCTTCCGTTCACTAACTCTTCACCGCGACAGTTATAGCGCCCGCGCTGCGCTTCCTTCTCGCCTCAGAGAGATGGCACTGAGCCCTGATTAAACGAGCTGCAGTAATTGGCAGATTTATCTCCTCCTTGGCAAAGCATTTTTTAGCCCATTTGGTCGTCCTTGAGTTCTGACTTTGGGCGGTGACTGTTTGAATGGGTAGTTGGAACGGAAAGTTCAGTCGCGTCCAACTGTATCTGCAGAACTCCAAAGTGTTTGTAGCATTAAACAACGCAACCAGGCAAATAGTGGCAGGGAGGGCTGGCTAAGTAACCTCAAATAATTGTGGAAAAGAAAGTGAGAAAACACTTCTGCTTTTCTCTAGAGTAAAGTAATTGTAGTTTATTCAAAGGAATAATTTACTTACAAATTATAAATATTTTTATATTATTATTTATTCATACTAATCTAGATTCAGATGCATATAATTTACATTTAGTAGATGCTTAAAAGCGACTTACAGTGCATTCAGGCTATACGTTTATTTTATTTTTATTTTTTTATCAGTATGTGTGTTTCCTGGGAATTGAACCCACGACCTTATACTCTACCACTGAGCCACAGGAACATATAAAAAAGCACCATGAAAATATAATAAAAGGTGCACAGTATATCTTCAAAATTCATATTATAATTTAGTGTGAGGAACTGATGAAAATAAATAAATAAATTAATTAATTAATTAAAAATAATATCTTTAAAAATTGTTACCTGAAACAATGACATTGAAATTTATGTATTTTCATACCAATGGGTATTGTACTGACAGTATTTTCTCACTTTGCTTTTTTTTTTTTTGGTCAGTTTTTAAATTTTTATTACTGCCATCTTGCAAAATGATTTTTTAGACCAGTGTTTGTGATTGTTAATTAGCACTAAAGCTACTAAAAATGGTTTATGGTAATTTAAATAAAGCTGAAATGATATAAACTTACATACTTTATGTATGTGTGTGTGTGTGTGTGTGTGTTTACTGGTATTCATCACGTTATGGGGACAAAATTTCCCCACAAGGATAGTAATACCA
>JAUZSZ010000109.1:7956948-7971493 GCA_034780575.1 Labeobarbus marequensis | reverse complement strand
TAATAAATGGCTAATATTCTAGTAATATGCATGCTAATAAGCAACTAGTTAAGACACCCTAAAATAAAGTGTTACCATGGATAGTAATAGTTTATAGTAAATATGTCTTCCCCAATCTGAAGTATTACCAAACATTTACTCTCCATTTCTTGAATTCTTCTTTAAAATCAATGCAAAAATGTGGTAAAAGTCAGTCTGGGCCTTGTAATAAAATCTTCTATTGAAGCAAAGCATCAACTGACATTTATATTTAGACCTTCTGTCCTCATTTTTTTTGTAGTCGGTGTGTTTCTCTCACTAAAAGAGTAATAAAAACGAGGCAATGACTCACAATTTTCATTGACCTTAACTGACTCCTGAGGGCTGTGACGGAGGTGTCTTCTTTTTGAAATGCGTGTTTGTGTCTGGACTTGTCTTTTTCCCCATGACATTCAAATCTTATTAAATCTAAATTGTTTTCTTTAATTCCTTTTGAAGTATTTCTGTTTATTTAAGTTTGATAAAAATGTTGCTGTATTATATATGAAGGAAGAGAGTGCAATCTCAAAAACAGGATGAAAAAACAATGGACACAAAAAGGTGAAAGGTTATTTTTGCAGGTCAATGTTGCTGGATTCAGTCTATGCTAAGAGACACTTGGATTTTGTAACATTATATTTATTTATTTATTTTTATAGTGATAAGATTGACTACAGACAAGCTAAATGAACCCATTAATCATAAACTGAGAGGGTCACGCTCATTTTCTTTTGACTATGAATGCTGTCTGTCTGTTATGGACACATATGTAGGTCACAGAGTCATGTCCCCTGTCGTCTCCCATCATTTATATATGAGTGTACAGGATAAAATGTGGTTTGAGCAACCAAGCAGAAGTCGTCTCTCTCAAAGCATCCTAACTATGGAGGGGGGCCTGCACTCTCTCACCTCTTTTCAGAAGTTCTACCTGTGATACCTCCTTCATACTGGTTTACCGTCTGTGTCAAGCTGATCCCCCGGTGCCTGCAGATCTAACCCCACTGTGCACTGTGAGAGGCGAGGGAGACGAGACTGTGTTCCTCAAACTTTCTTCTAGCTGGCAACTTACTTTGTGTGACTTACAGCCCGAGGCTTGTTCTTAAGGCACTGGATGCTTAGAACTCTGAGACAGTCTTCAAATAGATTTGACATTTCATTGGAATGCATGTCATCTGTGAACACCTTTAATATTTTTTTCATTGTTTTTTAATAAATTAATAATAAACAATACGATAATGATGATATTATGAGCAAAAGAAAATATATGATTTGTTTATTTATGTTATTTCAATATATTAAAATAATTAATACATGTAGATATTTGTTCTTATTTGTACTTGTTTTTATTTTAATAATCATAAAATGAATCAATAACAATATTTATAACATATTGCATTGATTAGCTTTTTATTTAAATATTTAAATTACAATATAATCAATGTATTTTTCATAATTTATTTAAATAAAAAAGGTAAAAAAAAAATAATTTATCACGTTACAAATACATTAATTATTATAATTCATGAGAATAATAAAAGAAAACAGATTATATTTTACCTTATTTTATTGAAGAAGAATCACATTTTGATTAAAATCAAAATTGTATCTGTTAACATTAGTTAATGCACAACATGAACATGAGCATTTTTATTAACTAACATTAACAAAGATTAATAAATGCTGTAAAAATATATTTTTCATTGTTTGATAATGTTTATTAATGCACAATGTTAACAAATGAGACCTTATTGTAAAGTGGTACTGAAGAATTTAAAAATGTATAATAAATGTAATTAATTTGTCTTATTTTACTTTTTTTCATTTAAATACTGCTTATTATAAATACCATATGTAATACTGTATTTATAATAAATAATACATTGATTATAACAAGTTTTTATTTGAAATTTTACACTATAATTAATTTATATAATACAAATCCTTTTTTAACTTTTACTTTTTATTTAAATTTAATAAATTAATAGATTGTTCATTGGTTATGTAATATAGTAAGAAATGATAATACATTTATTTTTACATTATAATTTGTTTATTTATTTACATTATAATTTTTACATTATTATTTTTACATTATAATGGAGGCTTTTTGTGTAATTTGTCATAATGTTGATAATGGCATGCACAAAGTTACAGAAAGAAATGAAAATATCTCTATTAACTGTACTTTCATGTGTTGTTGTGGGTGGCATTATCTTTAGCACTTTTCAACAGAGCAATTCATTCTACTCAGTAACAAATAACAACCCTCCCTACCACCAAAACCCAAAAAAAGAAAGCCCAAGCCATCTCCACATCCAGCGCAGAGAGCAACAGCTGTGGTGGGCCGCTTCTCCACTGCTATTTTGATTTCTGTCCCCATTTCCTCTTTATCACACTTTGATAAGGTCACCCCACGCTGTCACCTGCTTTAACAAACTCCATTTACTTTCCACCGCAATGCTATTATCTCTATGAGATGTTGTCTGACAGACAGTATACCTACACAGAGAAACTCATCATTTTGCTGCTTGGGAATCAAACCTTGCCCTGTTCGTGTTGCTATTTTGTCCTCTTAACTCTAGAAATGGTCAATTTTAGATGCCTTCTTGAGATTTGTAATCTGCCATGTTTGCTGTGTAGCCGAATGAGAACACAAGCGTACGGTTAACTACTTCTGAATGGTGTATTTCAAGGAAGTTTGGATGTCTGTGCATGAAAAGAATACTGTATACGTGTGTTGTGTATTAATATGATTATTTCCCTCCCTGGTACCTTGTCATTATCACCGATTTCATTATGGTGTGCAACATTCTCGCTCTGTTGGAACACAGTTCAACGATTCAGCTGAAAGAAATGTCAAAAACCAGGAGCCGGCAGTAATTTCAATCAAGCCACCTATGGTTAGCCAATTGTCACAAACTGTATTTTGGAATTTTTCCCTATTCATTTAGGACACAGGCACGGCACTGTGCAAATCATTGCCTGTTGTTATATGCCGTGGTATTCCTCCCAGGCTCTGGCATGTTTGTACACAAAGTATTATTGTGTACTGAGGTGTGCAAAAGTAAACATTATACTGCCACTTTCCAAAGCAAAGATCAATCTCATTAAATCGCGAACGCACAGACCTCTTATCAAAGAATTCATCGCGGTCCCACCACCCGCTCAAGCGTGAATATCGTTTAACAGTGTGTTAATGCATTGAGGTATGTGGGGAACTGTTACAGCCTACAGGTCTTTGACCCGATTAGGCCAGCTGTGGGATAATTCCATGTAAATCACCCACTGTGAGATTGCCAGACAGCGCCACTAACTAGAGGAGTGGGCCATTTGAATTTCATCCCCGTCATTCATCCGGCCTTAATGGAGAGGCAGAATGAACTAATTGTCAGTAGTAAGTCGAGGGTGCGATCCCTTGCCTAATTTGAGGTGCTTAATGTGCTACATAACTACTGAGTGTGTGACGGCCACGCCTTTGCTGTGAATTATTAGACTCGCTGTGATAGATATGCTGGAGAGCAGCGTGCAGATTAATTTCTTTGACTAAAAATGCTGCCGTACCTTTGCTCGTATATCACATCGCGCATCGCTTCATGAATGATACTCCTGCAGATAAAAATCAATCTAGACATTACACACTCTAATCGGTGGTAACGAGCAAAGTCTGCACGAGGTCTGCTCGGATATGATTCTGAGCTGACAAATCTGATGTTTCTTACTCAAAGTTTTTTGATTGCATAAAAATGTGCTTTAAAAGTAAACGTGGAAGTTATGTCAGAGTGGCCATTGGCCATACTGGTAACTTTGATCAGTGGCGGTCTGTCAGACGTAAGAAGTGTTATGAAATGAACGGTTTTTAATCAGTATACTAATTAATAGCCAGGGTGAGGTTGACAAGATAAAGGCTCCTCTTGTAATTAAACTGACCAATGGTGTTTAAATGGAAAAATGTAATTTACTGTGGTTTGTGCATGGCTTTTAAATTTAGAAGAGAACTTTATACTTGCGCTGAAACAAAAGAGTTTTCCTTCTGAAATTGCTAGTAAATTTCACAAACAATTAAAAAAGTAACACACTGAATTAAACATGATTTTTAAAAAATGTGCTTCAAAATCTTTGTGTGTAAGATAATAATTCTTAAATTAAGTGTATTTTCCCTTTTCTCCACTGGCAATGTTTTTGTCCGCAACATTTTATTTTATTATGATATTTTATGTTATTTTATTTATTTTTATTTTACATAAAGAAGAAATGGTGGATCGTAGTCATCTTTGGTGCCAAGTGCCTCTCTATTAATTTATATATTTTAATTTTGGTCTGTATGTCACTATATAGTAAATGAACAGGACAAATCAGAAGTAGTGGACTGGGGATTGGGAAGATTATAATCTTATAATCTAAAGATATTTAAGATAATATTAAGATACATAAGAAAATAAATAAATAAATATTAGATCATGTTAATAAAAACATCCACAATCTTTCAATATTGATTTACACTTGTTATACTCTACTTGACTGTAGAATAACATTACTGTTATGCATACTGATTCCAAACAAGCATGCATTATTCAATTAGCAACTCTTTCGAAACACATCTTGGAAAAGCAAACATCCGAATTCTGCTTTTTCAGCATTGTAGAAGCACGTCTCTCCTGTAGCATAGACAAAAAAGAGACAATGCAGTTTACTTACCATCCACTGGGGGGCAAAGGCGTACCACCGTCTCATTTAGCACAGAATGACAATGACCTATTTTGCAGAAGTACGTGCAAAGGCGTTCATTTCTGTTTCTTTGAAATGCGCCGTGTCTGTTTGTATAGTTATACATATGCATATCCATTGACATGGCGTTGTGCCGGAGTGTCGCATCATAACTTTAAAAAGCCTCGGTTTATTTGAAGAGTTCTGCTGAATCTCTTGAGGAGCCAAGGCAGATTTCTTTACTTCTATCAAACCCTGTAATACCCCGAGGAAGCATGCAGCACAAGCTTTGCTAGTTCTGTGAGTACTGGACTGACCTCATACTAACCGCTGGATCCAGCCAATGATGGAGGGATTAAAACTGCATCATCTTTTGCACTATAAATAATCTGCCGCGAGATCAGTCTGCTACTTCAAAGAGATGTGGCGAATAGATTAGCATGTGTCTTCAGTGGGGCGATATCTATTAATAATGATGCCCACCGTGATTTTTATTTATATCTGAAGGGCTGTTTATCCTCAAGGGCACATGGGACGGCCCCCGGGGACCGAGCGGGTTGGCGACCTTGGAGCTCCTCGGGGCCTGAGTCAGGTCTCGGCAAATGCGGAGCACCTTGAAAAGGGGAGACAGCAAATGTACTGAGAAGGCACTAGGGAGCTGGGTTAAATCTTCAGAGACACTCTGCAGATGGAGAGAGAAAGAGAAGGGGAGGGAGGAAGGGAGAGAGAGTGAATAGGATACAAGCGTTAACTAGGGCTCAGACCATCCGCTGGTGGCAGGATTAAACTGAGGGAATACAAGTAGCCTCGGGCGAGGGGAAAATTAGCTGGAGGTAAGGTGAGGATGCTTTGCTAAGGTCACAGTGAGACCGGGTCTGATGGCGACTGTGGGACGTTCGGACCAGGCATGACACAACTGAATACGGTGGCTTATTTGATATGCTCTACATCCTCTCTTGAACTTGAGCGTGTTCTAGAACACTGCAAGTCCTACTTACAAACTGCAACGTTTTGCAACAGTGGCTCTCACACTTTCCAGGTCAAGTGTTGACCTTTGATCACATCAGAACCTCCAGCTATCACCAATTTTCCAGTAGGCTTTTCATTCTTTTTTTTAATTAAGAGAAAATTTTCACAGGCATTTTCTATGTCTTTGTTTCTGTCAGGGTACTTTGAAAATATTTCTTCTTTCACTCAAGTCAGAATAATGTACTTAATGTTAAATATGAGAATTTATTTGAATAAATGGATTCTCAATCTAAGTAATTAGGCTGTTATGCTGTACAATTAAAACTACATCAGCTCATATTATATTTGATGATATGTATAATTAGGCCTGGAATGAAATAATAGAAAATAAACGTTACAAATGCACCAATGCACTTTTGGTCAGTAAGGGTGCGCTGATTAAAAGTAACAGTAAAGGCTTTTCTTTTTCAAATAAATGCCACCTTTTCAGTCTGCTTCTAAACAAACTGTGGATGCAGTTAGATGAATTCCTGCTGCTGTTTTGGCTCCTTTACACACTTTACAAACTCTTTGTGAGTTCTCAACTGGTAAAAATACCACCATATTATGTACACAACGAGCACATTTAGCCAAGCACGCAGCATTTTTTTTTGGATGTCCGATAAGTTGAATTATATGCAGTACGTCAAGTTGTCCAGTCAGGTTGTGAACTTATTGTTATGCCTTTTGTTCTGTATTTTTAGGTACAGTTTTAATATGACAGTGTGGATGCTAAGCAAACCAGGACTAAATGAATCAGTTTCTAGTTTGTTCCGGACCAAAATAACCAAGAGAAACCAAAGAGAAGCAAACTTTTGAACAGTAGTGTATATTAGTCCTAAAGGCCTTTTGCATACCACCTGGAGTGTATGTGAGAAGCATTGTTCTGGAATTGATAGAGTTGATTTTACTCCTGTCCTCCACTGAATGCTGCTTATTGTTGTGTGCTTCAAAAGCTTGAGGTAGATGTTTGTCAAAACCATCCACCTCCATAACATTCTCAAGAATCTGGGTGCATTCATCACAGTGAATTTGTCATGATAATAGCAAACCTCATCCACAGACATCAGCTGGGGAGAGTATTCCCGTAGTTACCTGACAGATTTTTACACTTCCTTTCAACACTCCTATAGCTAAAGAAGATGACTGATGACATTCATAATTCAAATTTGTGAAGATGTTATTACAGGTCTCTCACCTCAGAATGACATGTTGTTGGCCAACCAGTAATAAGAGAATATTTGCATTTGCAGGAAGCTCAGTAGTTGCTCTGTATAACAGTTTTTTTTGATGAAAAGTGACAAAAATTATGAGGCAAATTTCATACGTCTTCTAACAGGATGTGAAACTCCCCCATCGGTGGCCCTGTCAGTTTTCTGTGAGCAGTTGCAGTGGCAAACATATCATTAAAGCTCTCAGTCCTTGAGAGCTTTTCTTGTCTCTAGCCACGCTGCTGATGCAAAGGGCTTCGGGGACTTTTTCAAGGCCTCAGCCTACTTCTCATCTGCAGACAGAAAACTGTGGAAGAGGAAAAGAACGGAATAAGACTCTGTGTGGTGCCTCTGTTTGGTGAAAGCAAATAATACAAGTCGACCGCTTGGCTTTGAGGCTGAACACAAAGATTTGAGGCTTAAAAGAGTTTTCCAGCCCTCAGTTTCCGTTTCTGCAACCAGATCTAGGTTTAGTATTCAAAAAGGTAGTTATATGAATGACTTCCTAAAATGGTGTAGTGACATATAAAATCCATACGGAAAAAAATACTATTTACTATTTGAATATTAAGTGTTAATTTAATTTCAAATTGAAATAAGTAACTGCCTCAGATGTTCCAATTAAAATTTTTTAAGTATTAAATGAGAAAATTGTTGTTATACATTATCCACATTATTGTGAACAATTAACATTGCTCAGCTAATTTGATTTTGGAAGAAACTGATGGGAAACATTTGTGTTCATGTTGAGTCTTTTGAATGCATGATTTGATGGGTTCTGCTTCTTAGGAGCATCACAAAAACAGAAATTTATTAAAAGAATAGTTCACCAAAAAATTAAAATGAGCTGAAAATGTATTCACCCTCTTAGGCCATCCAAGATCTAGATTAGTTTATTTCTTTCTCAGAACAGATTTAGGAAAACATCACTTGCAATAGATCCTGTGCAGTGAATGGGTGCCGGCAGTCCAAACAGCTGATAAAAACATCACAATAATTCACAGATCTAACACCACAGAATCAAGAAGTCCAAAACAGTTAATAAACAAATATGTCAGTGGATTTCGATATGAGAGGACAACAGGGGAAATTTTTTATTTTTTTTTTTACTGAAGGAAGCATTGCTATGGATTATGTACTTGTATTTTGGCCAGAAATAAAGGTTTAAAGTTATAATTCCTTTAATTCTTACAAACACACAGATTTTCACTTCACAAGACATTAATTGATGGACTGAAATTGTGTTGATTACTTGTGGATTATTGTGAGGTTTTTATTAGCTGTTTGATTCTGACGGCACCCATTCTCTGCAGAGGATCAATTAGTTAGCAAGTGATGTAATTCTAAATTTCTCTAAACCTGTTTTCATTTGTGGATGAACAATTCCTTTAATCTCATTGCTGATTTTAAGAGACCTCATTTATGCTTTTCATTTTTATACATGTTTGCAATTATTTTCTTGTAAGAGAGGCAGTTAACTCTAGATTTAGGACAGAGTGTTTAAGGGGTGACTCCCTCGTTCTGTAAGAGACAGATCTGCTTGTTGGCTGAGGAGGTACACAATTTTGCCTGTATAATCAGTTTTCTGGCTCTGAAGCCAAAAATCACAACATTTTCCTAACTCTTTGAACACGGTCATGTTCCTAAACTTTAGAAGAGGACTTTAAATGAGTTTTTAATGAGCATGTTTTGAATTCCAAAGCAGCACTTTTGTCAAAAGATCTGATATTTGATGTAGCACCTGAAAACGGTTTGTGAATCTCTAAAATTGTTGCACGGCGGTGCTATTTCCAATACATTTAACAGTAAAAGACTTTTATAGCCCCAACATTTAGGTATGTGCAGCACGTTTAATGTACACTGTTATGAATGGTGGCTTGTCAGTGAAGAATGGAGGCACAAGCTAGTCTGAGGCAGGGAGGCGGTGCGCTTTTGTCTCCAACACATTCTCACTCCCAAGGCATCTTGGATGAGCCCCATTGCCTTTGGCATCAATACCCTGATGTGAAGGCCATTGAAAATGTATCATTATGACATTTAATTTCTCACAATATCCTGATGAATTTACTTTTAGATCTTTATTATTCTAAAATGTCTCCATGATTATAATTTCACGTCTTAGATTCCTGATAAAAGATGTATTGTGTATTGATTTATGCATTTATTTTTTAAATGGTGATATTTTGGGATGTCATTTTCATTTTGAACTCAGCAAATTGTATTTGTTCACATTGTTTTAATTTGTTGTTTTCTCTAGAAGTTCTGTTCTGCTCTGCTGAACCTCCATTGTTTGCCAGGGATGGCAAAGCTAAAAATCCCCAAAATATCATCACTCAGTACTTTTAGATGCAGGAACAATGGAAATTTAAATGCATATTCAGTATTTAAACAGCTGTTTTCACAAATATACAGATGTGACATTTTATCCAGCTAAAGTGTAAAGCTCATTTTGTTTACTTTTTTTTCTTCAGTTTAATGATTATTAAAGTTTCTTGTTGAAAGGAGATGAAATCTCTAAAACAAAAACAAGGTTCGACTGACCACAAACCATGCTAAAGTTCTATAATTCTCAACTACAGCCCAGGGAAAGGTGTCCTTGAGTTTCTCATTGCCTTGTTATACAAACTTCAGAGTGTCTTCGGTTTATTCCAGTTGGATAGCATTATTTCCATGCCTCCAGAGTGATATGTTTATTTACACCGTGCAACAGATGTAAATAATAACCCCTCCTGGGCCACGCAGGTGTGCTGTGCAGTACCGCTCATGAGGGAGAATATCAAATGAAGATACACGCTCTGTTTGTGTGTAAATATCTGTAACTAGCAAATAAAGTCATCCACTTTCAAACTTACAGTCATCAACAACATTGCAACATCAACAGCTGAACTATCTGAATGTTTATTCTGCATCTGCAGGTGAATTTGCACTGCTGGCCTTCAGTAGTCTTCAGTCTAAATGTAAAGACAACATTTCATGGAGGACTTTACTAGGGCTGGACCAGAATATTCGAATATTCGTTTGGAGGGATGGCATTCGATTTTTCATTTTGAGGTTCGAATATTCGGGGGGGAGGGGGGGTTAACACGTAACATCGATCCCTGCGAAACGGTTCTCATTCGCGCTTAAATGACTAGCCCTTGCAGCAACGCCAACATCGTGATTTACTTTATCTCAGAGAGAAGACAAAAATGCCGAAGACCTCAGTTGTGTGGGAGCACTTTAAATTGACTGAAGACAAAACAAAGGCAGTGTGTCAAATATGCGATTTGAAACTGGCCTACCACTACAGCACAACAAGTTTGAAAAATCATCTGAGTTCTGTAAGTAGTACGAAACGCACAATATATTGTTGGTGTAAAAAAACGAGCTTTCATCTGCCATGCAGTAATTTTTACACATGATTAAAACGTGCATTTAATTTGCTTGGAAAATACTTGCGAATACTGCACGGCAGTCATAAGGTACGGTAGCCCACCCTAGTAATAATTTGTCTATAGGTACATCCCCAGGTATCGCAGTCATCAACATCAGCATGCTCAACCAAACCGAAAAGTTCACAGCAGCTCCTACACTTCCGAAAACCGATAACGGAGAAAAGGAAGAGGGAGATAACAGATGCCATAGTTGATTTCATTGCTATGGATATGAGACCCGTTAATGTAGTTGAAGGCGAAGGCTTTAGAAAATTAATCAAGAAGATGGAGCCCGACTACACTGTCCCAAACCGCGCTAGTATTTCAAACGCCCTGTCTTTGAAGTACAGCGATCTTCGAGGCCAAATTTATGATATCATTAAAAACGCAACAGCCTTGAGTTTCACAACGGACATTTGGACCTCGGTGAGTATGGAGGCGTATATGGCTGTCACCTGTCATTTTATATCTCAGGAGTGGGAGCTCTCTACCTTTGTTCTGGAAACCAAAGCATTTGAGTTGAGCCATACGGGAGTCAACATCGCACAACAGCTTGGAGACGCGGCGGACGCATTCGCTATTCCAAATTATAAGCGAGTAGCCGTTGTTCATGACAATGCCAGCAATATGAAGCTGTGCACCGAGACGTTGAAGAAAGAACCGGAGAAATGGGGCAACACTGAAGGGGTCTGCTGCTCGGGACACACCCTACAGCTATGCATAAATACAGTTCTAAAACAGGACCGACTACGTCGCACAGTGGCGGCTGCCAGGAATCTCGTGGGACACTTCAAAAAAAGTGCAAAGGCTACAGCTGCATTGAAAGAGAAACAAACGCAGCAGAACGTTGCACAACACAAACTAATTCAAGATGTTGCTACTCGTTGGAACTCTACATACGAAATGCTTAACCGACTAGTGGAGCAACGATGGCCAGTGACAGCTGTTTTGTCAGATCCCAGCATCACGAAGAAAGGAGATCGCACCCTTGACTTGACAGCAGATCAGTGGAAACTGGCACAGGGGATGGCAGAAGTATTGGGGCCCCTAATCACACTCACAGAACTACTATCACAGGAGGATAACTTGTCGTTGTCTGCAACATTGCCAATGATCTTCAACCTGAAGAAACGCCACCTGTCACCAGAGGAGGATGATAGCCCTGCCATCAGAGAAATGAAGAACACCCTCATCACGGAGATAGACAGCAGATGGCAACTGTTAAGTTTGGAACCCAGCAGCATCTACCTCCTTTCTTCAGCACTAGACCAGCGATTCAAGCACCTAAAATTCCTTGAGAAAGAGAAGAAGGACCTGGTCTACATTGAGGTTAGACTAATATTTTATATTAAATTATTAGTAAATAATTTAAATGTAATTTAATATGATGATTTTGCTACACTACTTCATCTCGTGCACAATGCATAATTTGACTAAGAAAATGCTAATTAATTTTAAGGTTGTCCGCCTGGCTGAACATCTGCACCAGCAACAGACCGATCGGAATGTGGAAGAGCTGTCTGCAAGCCATAGAGAAGAGGAGACTGCGGCGCCACCACCAAAAAAAAAA
Organism: Labeobarbus marequensis; assembly: GCA_034780575.1. NCBI lineage: Eukaryota > Metazoa > Chordata > Actinopteri > Cypriniformes > Cyprinidae > Labeobarbus > Labeobarbus marequensis. The sequence continues at coordinate 7,959,569 of JAUZSZ010000109.1, read as the reverse complement.
AAACATCAGGAGATTTTAATGCTGATGGAGTCCGATGACGAAGAGGAAGAAGAACATGGAGACGGCGCAAAAAAGAGATGGAGCAATATTTAAAAGACGCTACAAAAGTACAGTCGGGCCCGCTTGCATGGTGGAAGCAAAATAGTGACCGCTACCCTAAACTGGCATTTGCAGCCAAACACCTCCTTTGCGTTCCGGCCACTTCAACTCCGTCAGAGCGCATTTTTTCAAAAGCTGGCTACATCGTTAACAAGACCCGAAGTTCGCTTTTGCCCGAAAATGTAGACAAGCTCATCTTTCTTGCACACAACTTGAAAAGAGTGCAGCTAAATAGGTAGCTTTACTAGCTTCAGCTTGCAACCTGATTTTATTTATTTGAAAGTTTGATTTGTAAAATTGTTCGTTTATTGAAATGTGAACTATCTAGCTAGCCTAACGTTAGCTTATTTTATTTAGCCCATTACATTTTGTTTTATTGTATAAGGGATTTTTTTTTCTTTTATTTAAACACTAAATAATGCTACCTTGTCATTTATTTATTACAGTTTGTTGAACTTTGTTAATTTATTTGTTGTTCTTTTATTTAACTAGCATACCTTTTATGGTGTCGGTGTTACTCTGCTGCTAATTTCTGATTTAAGAGTGATTTTGTTGGAAAAATGTTAGGCTACCTTATTTTAAAAAAAATGTGCTGCTAATATCCGATTTGGGAGTGATTTATTTAAAAGTTTTACTTTGTAAAGAATATTTTGTTTATTTTATTTAGACTATTAAAATGTTTTTATTCTATAAGGGAATTCATTTAATTTTATTTAAACTGTTCGTTAATTAAAATGTGTGATTTTATTGAAAGTATGCTGCTGCCATGTTCTTTATTACAATTCGTTGAACTTCGTTAATTCATTTTTCGTTCTTTTATTTAAATAGCCTACCCTTTACGGCGCCAGTAATTACTGTGCTGCTAATTTGGGAGTTATTTGTTTGTTTGATAAATGTTGGGCTACCTTATTTAAAGTATTGCTCTAACAGACCTGTTATTGTTTTGTATTATAGTGCAGTGTTCGTTCTTAAATAATATAAACCCTGCCCGGGCCACATGTAGCGCCCGGCTTTCGGCTTGTGCTGTTCTGTCATTTATTAAAGTTTTATTCATTCTGAAAGTGTCGCGACTTGCCTGTATCCATATTACACAAAAATGCGACTTTGCACTCCCTTGCGTCCCCAGCAGTTGGATGAACGGTTCTCGACATAAAAATGCAACAGACAGACACACACAGAGAGATTCCTGCCTTTATTAGAGATAAGAATATATTCAGCCCCCTCCCACCGAAGCTTCGAATATTCGATGTTGATCACTACCGAATACTCGAAGCTCAAAAAATGGTAATCGGACCAGCCCTAATTGGTCATATACAATTTGTATGCTTGATAAATTCAGCTGTTTTTCACAGATTCGCATGGAAATGTCATTACTGAACAATCACTTTCCAGCTGGTTTGTAATGTCCAGTATCTTTATTTTAATCTTCCCTTATAGGCAATTAAAAAAAAAAAAAATCTCTCCCACTCGGAAAACCCTGATCAAAAACTCTAAAACAGCACTATTTTTCCATTTTAATGTTTGATAGCCCACTTGAATAGAATATACATATTCACTTTTTAATATATATTTTCCCATGTGGCTTAAACTTTTGTTTTATGTTTTGAACATGTTATCTCTACAGTCAGTGTGACTTTGAAAGACCTCTTAGTGTTCTGGCTTAGTGTAAGCATTTATGTATTACTATAACACTACGTCCTTGAGAACAAAGGTGCTATCTTTGCTGGTGCCAGAATGTTAAGGTCACACAGAACAGGCCATTAAAAACCAGCCATCCCTAAATCAAAGTCTTCCAGATTGTATGATAACTCTTCCCTGAACACAGGCCCTGATTAAAACAAAGCAGAGCCATTAAAAATCAATTCCATAATTATATATTAATGTTTAATGATTTTGGACCGTCATGCAGCACTATAAAGTTAATGTACCATCAAATTTTCCATAAGCAATGAAAGTGAAGGCAACAATAAACCGTGTGTGTTAATTTGTATTTGCTCCAGCTTTGAACAGAATGTTAAATTCTAGTCTGTTTAATGGAAGGCTACCATTTTACCTCTGGGCTCTTTATATCTCATTTAAGCTAAGATATCTGAATGGGTCTAACTTTTTAGGTTAATTGCTGAAATAATTAGCTACTTTAAATTAGCTCAAGTCTCACTCTTTCTTTCTGTGTCCCCTGGCTGTTTAATGGCTATTTGTTTGTATTTGGCTTTACCATGTGGTGACTTTCAATGGAAAATAGACATACATATGCCTACTGTTTGAAGTCTGAATGTGGCAAAGGTACTTTTTTATGACTGCAATACTTACTTGAAAGGTTATCCTGTGGCTTAAAGTTGTAGTTCACCCAAAAAATAAAATTCTGCCTTCATTTACTCACCCTCATATTGTTTCAAAACTGTATGTCTTTTGGCTAATGCTTTATATTAAGGTGTCCTTGTTACACATTACATGTACGTACTATTATTATAATAACAATAAATTATGCATAATTATATGCAAGTAACCAAACCTTATCCTAA
>JAUZSZ010000109.1:7862375-7872379 GCA_034780575.1 Labeobarbus marequensis | reverse complement strand
ATTGCACACTGCACTGAAAACTCATTTGGATTATGATTAAAATAGCATGTTGGTTTTGGCGTCGGTCCAGATTTAACCGTGTCTGGGTCCGGATACGGACCAGAGTCCGCCTATTGAGTACCCCTGGTATATATTGTGTCATACTGTATAAAAATGTTACATATCAAAAGTATTTGTGAATATTAACAGATGTTGCCTGTATCAAACATGCATCCCTATATCACCACCGCTGTAGCCCTTCAGGCATTTTACCCAGAGTAATTGTATAATGACTTTATATATGTTAATAATTATTTTAACCTTATGTGTGTTGACACAGGTAATAGAATCATTACTGAGGGCGAATATGTGGAAATGACTGGAATCACCAAAGACATGTCCGGCTCGTACGACTGCATCACGTCGAACGACATCTCGCCTGCAGACGTGAGGACTGTTCTGGTCACCGTAAACTGTGAGTACCTCATTCATTTAAAACCAATTTCCAATTTCTCATGTGCTTTTATGATTTTCTCAAATACCTGCGATTCATTTCACAGATCCACCTGTCATTTCGCGAGCTCGGAGCACAGGAACGGCTGTCGGCCAGAAGGGAGTTTTGTGGTGCGAGGCGTCTGCCGTTCCTCTGGCGGATTTTCAGTGGTATAAGGGGGAGCGCAGGTAGGGATAGCAGTTTTTTGTTCAGACTAGCTATGGGACAAATTTTGGGAATTCTCTTGGACTGACATGAGTTTTTAATTCACATTTCTTAGTATTTATGACTTGAAACATCCCATAAAGTGAAAAATATGTAGTTGCCTTTTTACAGTGTGCTACTTTTGAACGACAGTAAACTTAAAAAGGACATTGTTTAGGCAGAGAGAAGAAGAGAAATAAGATTCAAAGCCAGATCGTCCCAGCCTCAACAACCATTAAGCAATGGTTTGGACAGAGCCAGTTAATTCAAAATATGAATATATGTCTATTTATTAGACAGTTGCGTCACACACAGTTTTGTGTGTGAGCGGTGCGTTAATTTGCTCCGTCAGCCATCCGCATATGTAGATTTAGTTTTTACTAAAACACACTGCTAACTTGACCTCAAATCTTCCAGACTCTTCAACGGACTCAACGGGGTCAAGATCGAAAACAAGGGGAAACAGTCCATGCTAACATTCTTTAACGTCTCAGAAGAGGATTATGGGAACTACACCTGCGTGGCCATAAACACGCTGGGAATAACAAACGCCAGCATTATTTTGTACGGTACGTGGCTCCTTCTAATAAGTAAATGCATGTTAATTTATGTATAAAATCCATGTCGAGTGTAACTCGGCGTAGTCAACGAGCGTCACAATGTGTCAAATGTTTGCCTAATGCAATTACATCAGCTCTCATCTTGTCACCCCGAGCCATTCGCTAACTCTGACGGTGTTTGAGCGCTGCGTTCGCAGCGATTTCTTTGAACAGCATAATGTATGATGATACACACAGTGGATGTTTGGGAGGTTGTTAACGTGTAGGGTTTCTCTTCCCGCAGGCCCCGGAGCGATACACGATGTGAACAACGCAGCCTTATCGCCAACCAGCTCATTCTTGCTTCTGACTCTCGTTTTAACTCTTTCGGTCCTCAGCAAGTTTTGATGCTAAAGCAGCGTGTCCATTTCTCCGTACACACACAGACTCACAGTCCCACACACAGAGAAGGAGAGTACTTTATCAGTTATTATTATCGTCACCATCATTTGAATTATTTTGCCTTATGTTTGGTTTCTGAAGGGAAGTGTCAGTGTGGGTTTATGGGTCTGTAATAAGATGCTTTGGGATTTAACCGTGTTTTGAAACAGTGAACTGGACTGTGAATGGAGTCAGTTTGTTAGCTGGGTAGAAATAATAATAGAACCACTATATGTGTCTCTCCAACCTTTTGTATGTGAAAAGAGAAGCAAAAATTCATGTAATCGTGAATAACTGAATGGTTTTTTTGCTCAGTATTGAACAGTGTGAATTGAGGTTACTGGTGTCCTGTTTTCCTGTAAAATAACATGATTTTTCTTTCTTTTTTCTTTTTTTAAAATAAATCGATAAAAATGACAAACAGCAAAAAAGACAGAAATAAAAGAATTTAAAAAAAAAGCTTCAGTGGGCCCAGAAGCTATTTGGACACTTGCGTCACACTTAATGTCTGAATGGCATCAACAAGCAAATTATCTCTTTTCTCAAAACTTACTTCCCTATTCATGCATTTCCATTTTCATCCTCTTATATTTTTTCCAAATTACTTTTAATTCCCTTTAAATGTGGTTTCTAGTGGATGTATGAAATCACTTCTCCAGTGTAAACTGCAATATGAACATTGACTTTTTAAAATTTCTATCATAAAAACAATCCCAAATAAACACCAACACAACCTAATAGAGTACAAAAATTCAGCTTTTCCATCACAGAAATAAATAACATTTTAAAACATACATACATTATATATATATATATATATATATACACATACACATACATATATACATGTAAGAAAAAATTTCTTTGATGGCAAAGCTGAATTTTCAGCAGCCATTACTTCAGTGATAATGTTACTGTTTATTTAGTTCAATGATTTGTTATCTAATACAATGACATTCATGCATAACGTGTGGCATAATTGTCTAAATACATTTTTGGGGATCCTGTATGTGATTTTTGATTTACTGTACATGTACAGATGTATGCAAATACTGTTCACACACACATAAGATCTATGCGTTCAATATATAGCACACAGTTCCTAAAAACATAGCGCATCCTCAATGCTCATCTGCTATTGACGGTGTTCAAATGACAAAGGAATCACAACGATAACCTGCACGTGTTCTTGTACTGAGCTGACATAGTTACAAGCAGTAGGATAGACTCCTTACCTGGTCTAATATGTTTTACGCTGCTCTTAGAGATGTTTTTAATGTAGACGCAGACAGTATGCCCTAATGCAAGCTACTTAAAATCTGTTCCTCATATAAAGACCCTTTAGGACGACAGCTGTTGCGAGCTGTATAATCATAAACGTACCAAATGGGACAGAGGAACTGATCTGAACACTTTGAATAGAGATTTCCTCTATAAAGTCCAAAAGAGCGATTAGTCTTGATCTCCACAGGTCACATTTATACCACCAAATAAACATCAGTCATTGTATATTCTGTTGTAAATCCCTTTCCAGAGACATTTGTATTGTTTTAAATGAATTGAATTTGCTCTAATGGAGAGTTTCAACTTCTTTCTCAGGTTTTTGGTGCCGAGTTTCTTTTAAGTGTGTATGATTTTGTATTCTTGAGTCTTGGTGAAGTAAATTCGACAGAAGCCAAAACTGTTATCGCAAATTATATAATAAAATGATGATATTTAATAACTTCTGAGGACAAAGAAGTCCCAGTAACAGACATATTTCCTTGCGTATCTGTGGGTGATAACCATCAATTTATCCGTGATCTTTAGCACTAATTTCCACACTAATATCATGTCATATAAATGTCAACTTGTGCATGTCTGAGCAGGTGGAAGAATATGGTAATCTTTTTTCATATTCCATATCTTTCCTTTCATAAGTCTGCTGATTTAGCAGCTGTACTTTCGTACTCGTTAAACTATATGAAAGCTGACCCGTCGACACGTTCATAAGGGACTTTGGAGACCCACCAGAAATGTCCACTTGATCAGTAGATAAAAAAAAATAAAAAAATAAAAATCCTCTGCAGTGAATGGGTGCCGTCAGAATGAGGTGCAAACAGCTGCTAACAATGGTTTGAAATTCAAAACATCTTAATGATGGATTTGTTTTATTACAAACACATAGCTTTTAGCTTCAGAGTTCTGACGGCATCCATTCACTGCAGAGGATCCATTGGTGAGCAAGTGATACAGTGCTCCAAATCATTCGATGAAGAAACAAACTCATCTACATCTTGGATGGCTTGAGGATGAGCACATTTTAGGTGAAAATTCCTCTAAGTACCTCTAAAGAAATAAAGACAGCCACAAGCACTCAACCCACATGACTAACATTACAGTGCTAAAATGAGACCTCCTCTGTGAGCTGTCTGCATTCAGCTTCAGTGAGCACTGTCAACAGCGCTAGACAAACACGCTGAAGAGGAATGATTCAAGTCCAAGGTCTGTCACACATCACAGAGAAATAAATAGATGCCCATAGATTGTAAATGACCTTTCAGTTGATTTGGAAGTGAAATTCCTGCACTCTAATTTGACGGATGCTGCTCTGTGACCAACTGAATGGTTTTTGTGACTGACGATAGCATGGCGAAGCTCTTTCAAAGGAAATCAGATCATGTGAACGCAGAGTTGAAATATTAATTCGACCTCATTGTGATCATGACATTCATGAGCTCTTTGCGTTTAACGCGACGCTGTTCTTCAACATGCAGTACGTTAAAAATGCTGTATGTGAACAAAAAAAGAAATACAGTATATGCAAATAAATATTTATCCTGGTTTTATTTGATTGTTCAATATGAGGACGGTGTAATTGCGGAGATCAACACACCTTTTCCTTGTTAGAGTTGTGCCTTGCGTGCATTTAAAAAGAAAAAAAATCATGTGGTAGTGCAATCTAATAGATTCAGTAACGACCCTGGAAACGTTTTTGTAAACAACCTGCTCATTCAACTGACTTGTTTTAGTGTTTCGAAAGCCATCGGCTCATCTTTTGATAAGTATCATTAATTATCAGTATCTCAGTTGTGTTTGGAGTGAAATTGCCCAACGATTTCTGGTGAATTTTGTAACAGGTTAAAGTACATAAATAGGTTGTACTGTAGATCATCAGAGTATCATTTTGGTATGTGGGTTAACTTTTTAAAACAATAATATTGTGACGGTGAAGATGCTATTGACAGTGATGTCATTTTAAATGCTGGGATGAACGGTACAAACCACAGACTGTGGCGCTACACGCTTCGCAGCGATCGGCAGTATAGTGTACATAAAACGGCGTTAAGTTACAAACAGGTATCATTCAGAATGTAATTGTTTCGCTTTATTTTTTTAATCGATATATTTATATTTATTGTCATCTGAGGGAACAAAAGAGCAAATGTTCAATAACAGCACTGACCTGATCGTTGTTATTTTAAAACTGCTGCAAGTATACATGCTACATCTAATCATAGCAACAGTGTTTCACCCAAAATCTCTTGGCAAAAAATATTTTGCCCTCCCTTGCAAAACCTTATTGTATGTTTGTATTTATTTTTCTGACTGTCTCTACCTAGTTACGATTGTAAAGTGTATGATACATTAACATTTGCAACACACAGCTCTCTCAATGTGCATGTACAGCCGTAGTTGTATTTTTATTTTTTTTACCATTGGAAAAAAAGAGTACAAGACTGTTGTATGTGTTCTGTGTAATAAAGTTAAGAATATTTTCTTCTGTTAGTTATCTAACGTACTGCTGTTAAAAAGGGATGCACAGTCTTTCGGCACCATATTGGTTATTGGAATTTGGATATTTAATTGGGAATAATTATTTCTTTACATTTAGATTACCTTTGTTAATGGTAACGACTTACAATAAGGTTTCATTTGCTAACATTAATTAACTGCATTAGTTACTAAGAACTAACAATGAAAATGCCTTCTCTAAAGCATTATTAAACTAACACATTATTAAAAATCAAAAGCTGTATCTGTTAGCTGGCATGAACTAAAAATGAGCAGCTCTATTTTTATTATTTAACATAAAAAAAAAAAGTTTAACAAATACTGTAACAACTTGTTTTGCTCATTGTTAGTTACTAAGTTATTAATTAATGTTAACTACTTGGGCCTAATTGCAAAATGTTACCATGTTCTACCAAATCTTATTGAAATTGTTGAGTTTAGTTTTTTTTTTTAGTGTTCTATGTTTTTAATTTAAATAGTATATACTTTTAATATTGGATTTTTATTACTTTATCAGCAACTACATGGAAATGATGATCAATAAAGTCAGAATTTTAACATCGCTGCATCCCTAATTTTATTTAAGCAACAAAGGTCGAAAAAGGTCACATTATATTGTTATTTATTCATGGCTCAAGGGTAAAGTTAGGCATAATGCAGTATATTCACAAAATACAGTAGCTCAACCTTGAGTGCCTTACTAATTTTAGAACACATTTTCTGCATAAATAACACACATTTTCATTACAAATTTATTTTATTAGGTACTATCCTTTGGCTAGAAGATCCAGCTCCTAACAAGTAATCTTAGCTGGCCTCAGCTCTCTGTGCACAGTGATATACATCTGCTAAAAACAGCTGGTTTAAGGAATAGTTCACCTCTACAATGGATCCTCTGCAGTGAATGGGTGCCGTCAGAATGAGAGTCCAAACAGCTGATAAAAACACCACAAATAATCCACAAGACTCCTGTCCATAAATTAATGTCTTGTGAAGCAAAAACTGTGCTTTTGTAATAAAGAAATTCATTAGCATGTTTTTAAGTTCGAACTGTTGTTATCAGCCGTTTGGACTCTCATTCTGAAGGCACCCATTCACTGCTGAGTGAAGTGCTGTAATACGAAGAAACAAACTCATGTACATTTTGGATGGCCTGAGGGTAAGTACATTTTCAGCTGATTTGTATTTTTGGATGAACTATCTAGCAGCAGAAAAGTTATTATTGTATTCTACTCAAAATGTCAAAAGCGATTGTACCTTAACCCTGTGCTACTGCACTTTTAGCAAGTTTCCCAGTGTTGACATGTTTTAAAAGACAGTTTACCTTGTTAGCACATCTCGGCTCACACTGGTCCTACTCTATTGACGATACGCTCATGGTTTGGCTGTGGTCCTAAGGATAATGCAGCCAAGAAATGTCATGTCAAGTTAATGCGGTCTGTATAAATGCTTATTTATTCACATATTTGTCTTTCCGAATATGCAGCTCTCATGGCATGTTCCAGAGCGCCGCTCCTGGGCACTAAGATAAAGAAGTCCACCAGGAGTACAGAAGGGAAGAACAGAGCAGGCTTTTGTTTGCTTCAAGGGAGGTGATCGTCTACCTTCACCTCCAAGCATAAAAGGTGATCGTTCCCTGGCTTCCATCTTTTGTTTTCATGGCGAACATTAATAGCCTATAAACAAAGGACTGGCAAGAAATCGCCAAGTTACATAACATTTTTCTCACCTCCACTACCCCCGTTTTAAAACTCTATGAATATTCAATTTCAACATCTGCCGCTTGTTTGTTAAAAGCCAAATTCTACTTAGGACATCTTCCCACAATTCTTCTTGGAATCCAAGTAAATTTATATTTACAGTCTCAGGGTAGGATTTTGGTTATTTCTGTATAGGAACATTCATTAGATCTTGGCTATGAAAGAGGTGCAGAAAAAAAAGGATAAAGATAAATAGATACTATCTGTGTGACGACATGCCCCAATAATAGGATGCTATTAAACTTTATGGGGTAAATTGTCACAATCTGAACCTGCCATTAAATAATCTGTTATTGACAATGTAGTGGGCTTTCAGCAAAATGTAAATAATAGAGAGATTAGAGAAAACATCATTTGTGCAATTGGAAATTTGATTAAAATCCTCTACTCACTTTAAGTAGAAACCCTTGTGACATCTAGCCCCAGTCTCCAAAATACAACATCCATCCATCCAATTTGATATTTTTGTGGCCGTCATTCTCTTTCAGATATGTAAAGCTGATCCGGCTGTTTACCTGCGTTTTCAGCTGTCTCTCAGCGCCATCCTAATTGTCTTCCATACTGCCATGTTTGTCACCTGGTGCCTCTCTAACTAGCAGTAGAGTAATACTACAGCCATCATCTACAATGAACAATCACAGGAGAGAAAAAAAAAGACAGTGAAATGCGAGGCTTTAATTAAGAGTCCTCACCGAAGCCTTCTTTAACTTCAATCACAGACGGCTCTCACGTCATTCAGAACGGATCTCACAGCTTCCGTCTCGAGCTCAGCACTTAGAGCTCATGTGCATCACCCCCACAGGCCGTGTCTGTCAAATCCCTTTAAAACACTTACTATACTGACACAGAGGATCGAGATGCTGCTTAAGCTTTCTCAGAATCGGGGATTTGAATTATTGATTTTGCATCAGCCTGTGTTGGTGTGGATTTGCTCTAGGTTCAACCAGTTTGTCTATTTAAAAATTATCAAACATAAACCCACTTTGAAAAACATTCAAGTTGTTATACACTAGCACACGAGACATCCAATGGCACTGAATTCAAATATCAAGGAGACCATATGGCCACTCAGGTGCCTGTATATCCTTCCTTCAAGTATTACAATAAGACTGCAGACCAGTTCTATTTAGATACATTTTTTTATTGTAAGTCTTAAATATGAACACACCATCTCCATTAAAGGAAAAACATATGATGCAACAAATTCTTTACAATACAGGGAGTTAAAATACTTCTCCAGGGAACCACCAGAGATCAGTGGAACAAAATGAACTTCTCCAGGCTTGTCCTTTTAAAGGTTGGACGATGGGAATGAAGTCAATTCTTCGCACCAACTTGGACATGTGAATTGAATTACAGCCATGAACAGATGAGTCTTGTATTTCTGTTAATACGGATCAGCCTTGATCCAAACTCTTTTCCACACAGGAACTCACAGACATTATTTACTGTGAAATGCTTTTTAAATTGAAATACTGGAATAAACGTGGATTTCTGACTGTCGTGACAGTTTTAGTCTCGAGCTGTTCTTAATCTGGTTGTGGTCCCTACATCTTAAAGAAAAACAGATTTAAAATTATGCCATAATGCTGAACAATACAAGTTGGGGGCAAGAAAACACAGTGTCACCCATTAAACTGCACATACACCACATTCCCTTTCATTAACATACAACTTGTGCTTAAAATCCACTGGACTAATGATAGACTGATTTCCATCTGATATGTGGGTTCATGATATTTTAAGAATTGTTCGTACAAAAATGAAAACTGCTGTCATTTACTCACCCTCAAGTCATTTCAAAACCTGTAAGATTTTTTTTTTTCTTCCGTAAGTTGTTTTGATAAATGTCTTGGCTCGTTTACCTTTCTTTGGAAAAGCATGAGGGTGAATAAATAATGAGAGTTTTAATCTTTGGCAGAACTATTCCTTTAAATGAAAAAAGGGTAACATTAGGCATACATCCTATCAAATATAGCCGAGAAGAAGGAGGAAAAAACAAACAAACAAACAAACAAACAAAAAATCCCAATATAGATTTGAGGTCAACCAACACCAACATAAACAATTCTCACTTTTTTCCCAGAATACAAAGGACGTCTGGACATCTGCTCATGATGAGATGATGAAGGGCAAATAGTCTCATCTGCTTTTTCCAAAAGCACAATATTTAGACATGAGATTTCACAATGAGCAACTGCAATGAGCTGGTCTCTACCATAATACCATTTGAGAAACAAATTACACAGCTTCAGAAAAAGGGAATAACAAAAAATAGAAAACGTTGCATTGTATTAAACAGTTTCACAATTTTAGTAAAAACAAGTGTGCATATTTTCCCTTTGTACAAGTTATATATATGCATACACATACAGAGATGTTAGCAGGAACAACGTGCTTAAATAATGAACATTTAAGCGCCCGGTTTGGTTTGTGTAACTCGAATTCAACAAAATCCATTTGAAAAACTATTGTGGTAACAAAAATAAAATAAAAAACTCAACATGTATTAGCAGATTGCTCTTTGGGCTTTCCAACTGGATCCAACAAGTCTGCATTACACCTCCAACAAGCTCCAAATGCCACGTTTTCCAACTTCAGTTCATACATTGCCATTCCGTATATACTGAAATATTTCCGACATCTGATTTATTACTTTGTGGTGTGAATAAATCCATTTTATATGGTTCTGCATAGTCCAACTGTGCCATTCTGGTCATCAAAATGTATCAAAATAAAAACAAACCGATATGTAGTGCATTGTGTTGTGTGTGTTAAATGGTAAAATAAAGATTAGAAGTACTCATGTTTGTG
>JAUZSZ010000109.1:7709457-7720030 GCA_034780575.1 Labeobarbus marequensis | reverse complement strand
CACACACACACACACACACACACACACACACACACACACACACACACACACACACAAACAGTGTCACAGATGCAAGGGCTGTCACGCAAAATGTCTCTCTGTTTTACTCACACACACAGTATCACACAAAGCTGTCAGACACAACAGTGATATCTGCTCCCTGCCTGTTCAAATCCACATTTGAGGTTACCTTTCTCTAGTTGTATTTAAGGTAAAATGAAGGAAAACTGGCTGTCTAAAGTGGTATTTAGAGGAATGTTTAGTGCTTCAGTGCTGAATGTGGCTCATAATACTCTGATAGAGACTAACATACAGGAAGGAGTTTAGCAACTATGTCAAGTCATATCACAACATGTTTAATTCTTGGTTTACACTAACATATAATGCATATTTATAGAAAACATGAAATTAATTACTTCTTTACTTTTCTTGTGCACAATTCATCTACGCAAGTAATTTCACACATTTGTTTATAATCCGTTACATGTGTAATGACGACTTTTGCCTCTTAAACAATTCTTCCGTGACATAACCAAAGCCACATAGGGGAAAAATGTCTTCCAATAATATCACAGCACACTTTTCATCATCCAATCAAGTCCTGTTGGGTAAAATGCATGCCTGCCTGCAAAAATCATAAATTTCCCAATATTGATTCATTTGGAAAACATCTGCCAAAACTAACAGTTTGGTGGTTAACTTTATTTCTGATTTTTTTTTTTCTTCATTAAAACACTAATAATTAACATCATAATTAACAATTAAAATAATATATATATATATATATATATATATATATATATATATATATTGCACAGCTATTTAACTAACTTAAATTGTTTTTAAACTACATCTAACAAAGTATTTTTTGTCTTGTTTTTCAGTAAAATATCTAACCATTCAGAAGTCAAGATAAATTTACTTGAGAAACAAAATTATGCAATACATAAGCTCATGCCTGGAATAAAAAAGTAATTTTATGCTTAAAACAACAACAAATAATAACCAATAAACTGCATAAACAAAAACTAAAAAAATAAAAATAATACCCCACAAACAAAAATCTGAGTTGCGCAATTAATATTGTAAATGTCTGAGATTACACTTATGGTTTACATGATTAACTAATCATGACCAGGTTGTCTTTTTGCAATGGTTGAGCACTGTAACCAATCACAAACATAGTCTTTACAAAAACCAGTCCTAACAAGTGAGTTTTAAGCAGTCTGAACCACCACAGATGCTTGTTTTATGCATCACTTACGTTTGTGGTGGAAATTGAGTGCTGAAGAAACATCACCAGACACTAAAACACAAGATTTAGAACCATAAAGAAAAAAACCATTGGCGGTAATTTGGAGTTCTTTGTTAGATATGCCACTCACATGCAATGTAGACGGGGTAACACTCAATATAACACTGCAAGTGAGTGATGTGACAAACGACAACACTCCCATATAATCAACAAAGCAAAGAGAGCGTAAATAAGATTTATTGTGCAGTGAGTTTTGTGAGTTTGCAGAACTCTGCATGGACAGACAGTGAGCTCCTGCTGAGCTGCACAAGCAGTGGTGTGAACTTCAGTGACTGACAGCTTCAGTGATTATAATGGGAACATTTTAGTACTGTGCCATTGCTCACATTCTGTGTATAACTTATTCAAGATCTGAATAAGTTTTTCAAGCTGCAAAGCACAACTGCTGTCTTTTTCACCAAAGTCAAAGCGCTTCCACACGAGAGACGTTTTTCCTCGCTGCACGAGTCTGAAGCCTTATTTTCACCCACTTTTGACTGACATAACAGTAATCTGCTGTCAATAACTGCTGATAATTAGGGAATCAAAATGCTTAAATTTTCTACTGAAAAATCTTTTATTCAAAATATGTGTCATATTATGGAAGTTACATGCTTATATGAAAATGAGAATGCATTACTTGACCTGACTGACAAAACATGTTATAAATCCCATGTACAAGTGTCCCTCACATGCTTTTGGACATTGTGTTTCTCTCTTAGTACTCCAAACCTACTCAAATCACAGTGTGTTATTCTCCACCTGACCCTTTCGCCCGCTTTCAGCTGGACACAGTAAAGATGTGTGGGAGGCATTTGAAGCATTTCACTGCTCAAGTGTAAAGAGAGGCAAAAGGGCAATCTCTCAAAGGTGAGATGAACTGAAGCCAGTAAAAGCTCCCCACTTTACCAGCTCACCTCTGGACCTCCATCTGGAGTCCCCTCTCTCTCGCTGCCTTCGGGATAAACTGGTGTTTAACAGAGACTTAGATTTCATTGTGTTCGTCACACAAAGCCATCGTATCTGTCCATAAGACCTGTTCACACCTATAATGATGAAGTTTTAATAATTGTTCTAATTCTGTGAGAATAGTCCACACCACAACTAAAACAATGACATTTGAATCTCTTTGAGAGATTATTTTGACAGCCAATCAGAATCCAACAAACTGTTAGCAGCCAATCAGAATCGTTGGTATGGACGCTATATAGTTAGCTTTATAGTTATCTTAGGTATCATTATTTGTGTGACTTTGGCCTTTACTGTATAATATGCGATACATTGGACTTTGGAAGTTTCAGGGAAACACGATTATAAGCATTATAAGATTTTTTTTTGGTTAGACTTTAGCAAATAAACCATTGACTAAAAATGAGAAGGTATGATAAAAGATAAAAACCAGAAAGTGGTAAAAGGAAATCATAGTGGTCATTATCAAGTGCACTCATTCAATCCCATGATGCACCTCAATAATTAGTGTACACACTCAACACACTATAGTTACTTAAGGAAACTATTTTTTTAAATAAACTGTATTGAAGTTAATAACAGCCAAAAATCCTTGACGAATGTTAATGCTATTTTTTGAAGGCAACCTCTCAAAGGTAAAACTTGTGAGTGCTACCAATTATACATAGCTGGTTGTGAGATATTTTACATGTTTCGCTTAATTGGTTATTTTCATCAACATCAAGCCAGCATGCGGACGTGTAATTAGTTCTCTATAAAAAGGGTTGTTGCTACAGTGCATCAATTAACCTTTTCTATCATCTCACAGAATAGATAACATTTCTCACATTCACTCCTACTGAATAGGCCGTAGCGCACAATTAATCTGTACTCGCTGCATTCGTTAGCACTGAAATCCTCCATTGTGCACATCTGCCAGACACGTTTGATGTCATATCAAGTCTGTCAGAGATTCTGCGGATCATCCGCGCGGTCGCCAGCTGCCTTGCGGCTTGTGTCCTTCTGTGAAGTCCGACCAGAAGGAAGAGAGGCAAGCGGTGGCTTTACACGGAGAATCCATACAGCAGAGCTCAAGCTGTTAGGACGAGATAGAGAGACTGAGAGAGAGATAGAGAGAGCGAGCGAGCGATCTGATGCTGTGGAGAGAGACCCGCTTTTGCACTGCATGTCCAATTGCAGCTGAGTGCTGTCAACACCACTATTCAGCGGGAGCAGCAGCCATTCTCTCCCAAACACACATTACTGTCTCAACTCACATCAAAGAACAGAGCCCGATGGGAGGAAAATGTGTGACGACAGATGACAACTTTACAATACACTCTGCCATTAGCATGGCCTCCTCAGGCCAGCCGCTATGCAATTTTGCATTTGCATTGAAAAACACAGCGTTTGTAAGGCTGTCAAACTACGCACTGGAAAAAAAGGTTTTTCACCCTGCTCCCTGGAAAATAAATAGAACAGGTTTTGTGTACATACATTACACAGTACAAAAGACCTGCAGAGCTTTGCTTCCATGCAAAATCGAAACCGTCGCATCTAGTGACATACTTAAATAAACCGCACAAAAAAAAAATCAATATAGTCTACAAGGCAGCTTCAGCAAATTCTAGTCTTTATGTATGTTTACCTGTATTTCAGAGACACTTCTTCTCATTATTTCTATCATTATTATAGTTTATATACAATACCTGGTATGTAATTTGTAAATATACTGTATTCTAGGGATGTAACGATATTATCAATATCGTGATATCGCGATAACAAAACTGTCCCGATATTATCGTGGTCACATGACAATATGAAACGATGGGTCTGGGCAAAAAGTGGCGTTTTAATGAATATTTAAACTTCTTATTATAACATAAATGGTCTTCAAAGTTGTGTTTAGGGGCATTATGCTTTGACACAGTATCTGTCAATCGAACTAAAACTGAAAGCACAATATGGCTCATTCGCTTCAAGTCTGTTTTGGCTGAGCCTGAGCGTTTCAAAACGTGTTCAGGTGATCAGCTCATCATGTTTTCCACACCTCAGAACAGCTCCATTCACACTAAACGCAGTGAACTCATTTATTGCAAGTGCTATGAGTTTAGCGTGTACAAAATATTTATTTTCATTTATTTTCCAGTGCAATTGTTTTACAATATATGGCTATTATGGTCATTGTTGTTGTTATTATTATTATTATATTCTAATTTGATTGACTTTCTAAACACCAGTGGGAATATAATTTAGACTGAGACAGTATATTACAAATAAAAAGAGGGTTGAGTTCCCTTTAAATTTCAGGTACAAGTCAATTCACTGACTTTTTTCTGACTCAAGTTTTCTTAGTTAAGACCATGGGTTGGCAAATGACATGAGTATGAGTATAAATGTTTGGGTGAACTATTCCTTTAAAAATAAAAGTCATTTTTACTTTTCAAATTAGCTTCAGGCAGTGCTAGAAGGGTAATCTTCAAAATAATGATCCACTGGCTCTTCACTCTCCATCTTCATCACAGCACTG
Source organism: Labeobarbus marequensis (assembly GCA_034780575.1). NCBI lineage: Eukaryota > Metazoa > Chordata > Actinopteri > Cypriniformes > Cyprinidae > Labeobarbus > Labeobarbus marequensis. The sequence goes on along the minus strand of JAUZSZ010000109.1, from coordinate 7,715,258 downwards.
AGGACAAAATGAAAAAAAAAAAAGAAAAATAACTGCACACTCAGTATGCTAAAAGCGCTCTCTTCCCCACATCCTTGACCTACTTCATATTTTTCTTTTTCCTTGCTGCTTCTCTTAGTGAGCTGGGTCAGATGATGTTCAATTTAAAAAAAAGTGCAGGCCGGGGCGATTCTGAAGCAATAAATCTGCAAAACAAAGTCAATCCAAGGTGAAGACCAGAACAGTGAATTATACATCACTTCTGGACTTACGGCAAATCTAGAAATCTACCATAAATCTGTCTGTTGCCTTGAGTCAATAAGCAGCCTTGCTCACTCAATACCAGAAGGGTTTAATCATATCTAAAAATATTTGTCATAAAGCATTAATTTCTCACCGGATTTTCTCCATAAGTCTCTCATTAGTAAGAGGGATTCCTCACAGTCACGACAACAGAGGCAGGCGGCTATGTGCTTTAGTTGACTACCTGTCTGAATTTATGATGAAGAGGCTTTGAATTGATCAAAGTCAGGCTTTCAAGCAGTATTAGAGGTAAGACAGGCCAGTAATACAGACCAAAGCCTTCGCTCAAAGCGCCACACGACAGAGCAAAATGTGCACTTGAATTGAAAGCCAAATAATCTTGGTGGGAAATTTTTATTTTTATTTTCTGTGTGTATTTTTTTCCTTGTTAAAATTCCAGTTTAATATGCAGAGTCAACGAATTGTATAATTACTTCATTCAAAAAAGAGTAAATGCACCAATCACCAGCATGAGTTTAGGGCCAGTCCAACTGTTTGGCCAACCAATGGCAGAGGGAAAAGATGTGTTCAAGAAATCTGTAACTCCACTAGGTGGTGCTAGTGAGGGACATATTACGCACTTTAATAGGGTCATGCTATACTCAAACCGTAGATGATGTTAGCAACAACAGGGTCTTAGTTTCAGTTTTCAGGGAATGCAAGAACTAATACAATTTAAATGTGCTGTCACATTAGTAAAAATTCAATGATATTTAGTGGGCAAAAAAGGTCTATTGACAATAGTGTAGCAATTTATGAACCACAACTCACTTTCAAGCCAAGCTGCTTCCAGCAGGTCAAAAAGGTGAATCAACATGCCTCAACTTGAATGCATTGCAAAATCTGCGTTGCCCCCATATGAATTTCCCATTCTCGGGAATTTCTATAGACTGAAGATTATAAACATGAACAAACACTACCAAAACTTTTTGGTGCAAGAAATTGTATGATGTAGTCCCTTAGAATGAATAGCTCACCTAAAAATTAACATTTGCTGAAAATTTACTCATTTCATTGGTGGAGGCAATATCATTGGTTTAAAGTAAAAATGCCTTGATGGATTTTTTTTTCTTTTTTTACAATTACACAGCTTTTTACTTCAAAAACTGTTAACTGATGGTCTGGAGTCATGTTGATTACATGTGGATTATTGTGAGGCTTTATCAGCTTTTTGGACATTCTGACGGCACCCATTCACTCTAGAGGATCCATTGATGTGCAAGTAAAATAATGCTAGATTTCTCCAAATCTGTTCTGATGAAGAAACAAAACTCTTCAACTTGAATGACCTGAGGGACATTTTTAGCAAATTTTCGTTTTTGGGTGAAACCATTCTACTTTTTTTTTTTCTCCCAAACTATGATTAAAACGCCAACATTTACGCTTTTACATTTATTTTTCTTTCACTGCATGACTAACCTAAGTTCACTGTGAAGTTCATGGTGACTAACAGAAAACATTACCAAGATGATGACACAGCAGTATGTGTGTTTCATCTGTGCTTTTAAGGAGATCGAATGGGAGAATAAAGTCAGGCAAGACAGAAGCACATTCTGACCTCATCTGAAATCAAAAAGGGATGTGTAGAGTGAGTCCATGTGCACTCTCAGACAGTCGTGAGTGATAGCTAGGCCATTCAGTGACAAGCTGTTTAATCAATGCCTTTTAAACCACTGCCACCTCATCACTTACAAAGCAGGAGTGCACACGAGTCAAGTGCACCATGAGGACTCGAGGACTCAAGGACTCGGAGTGTCTTAAGCGGCGACAGCACTTGACCACATCCTCCACAGCCAAGAAAACCTAGAATTAACTTGTGGCGTGATAAAACTGTCACACAAAGTGGCAAGTAGTCAAGGTGATTTGAGATTTTCTCTCACCAACTGTGACCTTGATGGCAAGTCACCTTGTGAGAAGGTGAAGAACATATCGGCCAGGTTCTTATGGCAGTCCGCTGGGACTGAGGCCTCAATAACTGCCTGCCTTAGGGAGGAGAGGTGGCAGTTAACATACTTGTCAGTTATCTTATTCATGCGAGGAACCCAATTATACACATAGTACTCCAAACTAGGGCATGGATTCAAACCGGAGTTTTCCTGTAAACAGTCCTAAATAGCTTGATAACATCATACAGCATTAGTGGATAGTGTAGCCTTTTAACCAAAGAAAAATAAACTCAAATCATTTATTATGAAAAGCTGAATGTATGCAATCATTTTGTATATTTCACAGTACACTAGTATCACTATTATTGCTTTTACTTATGAACAAACCAATATGGAATATGAACAAACCACAAGCACAAAAGAAGATATACTGCTACAGCATTCTTCAAAATATTCTTCAAAATATAATGTTCAACAGAAGAAAATAAGTCATACAGGTTTGAAACAACATGAGGGTGAACAAATGATGGCAGAATATTTATTTTTTGGTGGACTATCCCTTAAATATTCAAATTTGGTATATAACTGCATCAACTGCAAAGCAACATCACTCAGAGCACCTCAACAGCTGCATAGCAACATAGAAAAAAAAAATACTCTGAACCCTCTGGCAACATGCTAATATCACTCAAATCACACTAGCCGCTGCATAGCCACATACTAAAAACACTCAAAAAACAACTGAATATCAGTGTGCTAAATCCTCTCACAACACCACAGAAAGTGCATGGCCACCTATTAAAACATTCATAGCACCCTAGCAACTTAATAGTAGGCTAACATAGCAAAAACACTCAGAGCACCACAGCAACTACATAGAAACATAGTAAAACACTCAGGGGTCATTCCGTGTCAACTCAACCAGAGGTCCCTGGTTCAAATTTTTGACTTTGCTAATATTTTTTTCTGAAGAAAGGCAGACATGTATAGTGATGAAAGTCATATTATTAAATGTCATGGATGAATATTTACTGAGTAATCCACTATTTTGTAGAGTTAGGTCAAAATGTCAATTTTCACCTGAGATTCAGAGCCAAATCGCAAGGGGGTAAAAATGGCTTCAGAAAGATGGCAGCATCATAATGTTATTTTTACACAGAGATTGGTAGGCCTGTTAGTAAAATCTTTTCACTTTAGCAATCTTCGTTGCATTATGTGCCAATGGTGACCATTCAAAAATGGGAAAACAGCATTGAGTTTTTTCTCCACAGTTTCCATCCCTGTAACTCAAGAAGTATAAAATATATCTTGATGCCCTTCTAGATATTGGGTCTTAAACTTTCGTTATGGCATCTTCATTTTTAAGGCCCTATATGGTTCGGTTCCAGAGATATTGGAAATTTAATATGGCTTCAGGAGTAAATTGTTAAAAATGTACATATTTTCAGTGGTCAAAAACCAAATCAATTTGCAAAAATATGATACTTTTTTCTTTTAAAGAGGAATGTCTGAAGAACAAATAATGTTTAAACTAGAAAAATATATCTTGTTTACTTGTCAAAACAACTGCATTGAACATACCTGTCTGAGTGCCATAAATATTCTTTTTCCAAAGTTTGCATGCCTATAACTCAAGAAATATTAAAGATATTGCAATATAATTTTAGATTCTAGCTCTTAATAGACTTTTCTTTTGGAATCTTCATTTTCAAGGCCCTACAATCCCAGAGATATGGGGACCTCAATGAGGCTCCATTTTCAGATTGTTGAATATTATATTTCAGTGCTTAAAAAAAGCTGTTGTTGGTCACATTGTATACAGCTGATACTCAGTGTGTTTAAAGCAGAATGTCTGAAGAGTAAGTAATGTTGAAACTAGTGTTGCTTTCGTCAACGAAAATTATGACTAAATATCGTCGTCAACGAACCTTTATCATGTGACGAAAACGAGACGAGACGAAACGTAAATGCTGGTCATGTGACGATGACTATAATTAAATGTATAATGCAATATTATTGACAAAGAAAAATTAGACTAAATGTGGTTTACAAAATAAAAACTATGCTAAAATGTCTCTTCATTTTCGTTGACCAAAACGAGACAAAATGAAATGTTATAACATTATTTCGTCTCGTTTAGTTGCATTATTATTATTATTATTATTATTATTTTGCAGTATTTCTGTTTCCTGTGTCTCACTTCAGGTCGCACTGCGCAGACGCAGGCGACGTCACTTCCTCAAGCCCGACTCGCGGCATTATTTAGAAGACAACAACAAACAAAGTACCAATGGCTGGCCGGCCAGCCGGGGTTCGTCTTTGAGAGAAAATTTATGTGTTTGTACTTCTAACATGTTTGGTTGGTAAATAAATGTTGTAAATTCAAGTTAGAGCGTCTTCCGTGTCTGGAATGGATGTATTCTTGAGTCTATAAGGTAACAATAATATAATACAATAACCTTGTTTGAAATGGGTTTGGCTAAAATAAAATTTTGGTTTTGTCTATACTACTAGTACTTATACTATATTGACTGGGTTAAATAGAATTGCATTACTAAAAAGAGATTAAAATACAATTTTAATTGACTAAAACTAGACTAAATGTCATCAGCTTTCATCGACTAAAACTAGACTAAAATAGTCAAGGATAATTCTGACTAAAATGAGACTAAAATGCTCAGACTTTTAGTTGACTGAAACTTGACTAGACTAAAAAGAGTATGAATGTGTCTAAAACTAATAAAAACTAAAATGAAAACTTCACACAAAGACTAGAATAAAACTAAAATTAAAACAGGCCGCCAAAAACAACACTAGTCCTTACACAAAGAGCTGGTTCCATCTAAATCCCTGTCCCTGCCAGTTCCACTTCCTAGATCCAGCTCCTCTGCTAGTTCTATCTAGCCTCCTGCCTCCATTGTCTTCGACCAGCCTCCTAGCTACTTTGTCTACACTTTTCTGCCTGGATTTCTGGCTTTGCCTCCTCCACAGGTCCAGCCAAGTTCTATGTCTCTGCTGGTTCCACCTAAATCTCTTACTCTGTGGGTTCTACCCAGCTCCTTGGCTCTGCCTCTTCAGCTGGTTCCTTCCAGCACCCTGACTCCACCTTTGTGAAATACTCTGGCTCCGTCTCCCTCTCCTGATCCCCCAGCTCTCATCGGCCTCCAGCATCGCCAGCACAACCATGGTTTTCAGGTCACCAACGTCCAATGAATGGGCCTCCATGTGTGGACTCTTCAGCTCCATTGCATCCATCTGAGCCCAGGACTCCACCTAGGCCCTTTGACCCATCACCTCCACCAAGGCTCCTTACTCCCTCATGACCTGTCATTCCTCCTGCTGCACTGAGATCCCTTGTCCTACTGTTTCCACCTGGGTTCATCATGCCCCTGGTTCCTCTGCCTTCTGGACTGCAGCTGTGCCTAGTCCACCCACACCTTTAGCTCCATCATCATCCACACTAGCTCCGGGTCCAACTCAGTCCTTGCAGCTCCAAACTGGCAGCATCACCTTGGTTCTCCAGTTATAGATAGATAGATCGATAGATCGATCGATCGATATATAGATAGATAGATAGATAGATAGATAGATAGATAGATAGATAGATAGATAGATAGATAGATAGATAGATAG
>JAUZSZ010000109.1:7592242-7603807 GCA_034780575.1 Labeobarbus marequensis | reverse complement strand
TTGTATCTCAGCCAAATATTGTCCGATCCTAACAAACCATACATCAATGGAAAGCTTATTTATTCAGCTTTCAGATGTATAAATCTCAATTTTGAAAAATTAACACTTATGACTGGTTTTGTGGTCCAGGGTCACATATTTTATTACACATATCTTTACTCAAGTACGTGTATTGTGTATTTCATTCATCACTGCCACTTTCACTGTACAACTGAAACATTCTTTGAAATATCGTCTTTTGTGTTCCACAGTAGAGAGAAGGGTTTGGAACAACATGAGGTTGAGTAAGTGATGTTCATCACATCGATGTCAGCGACAGTGCTGTGATACTGATGAAATGTAGATGTTTAAGGTACTGTGGTTCTCAGCCTTATCAGCTCTTGTGAACTGATCTCACATTTTGGCTGGGGTGTTAATGACACCTAAATCTAACACAGAAAGAGTGTCTGTGTGTTATTATTTATGAAGGTAGAGACAAGGGAGTATGAAGTTAAGACTGAGCGGGGACAAGTTTGTGTGTGTGTGTGTGTGTGTGTGTGTGTGTGTGTGTGTGTGTGTGTGTGTGTTTGTGAGAAGACAACTGCACCACAACCAAGAAGTTGATTGGACACAGAGTACAGACATAACTATACTCAGTGACATGAGATGTCAAGGTTACACACAAGGACGAACAGGCATAACAAACACTCACACACATGCCCTCTTTTTCCCTTCTCTCCCTCCCTTTCTTTTTCTCTGTCTCTTTTGCGCTAAACATTGGTTACTGTTATATTATGTATCAAGACACCAACTAAAGAAATAATGAAGTCATACACTCTCACATGAATGGATATTTTTTTTCTTCATAGTGAAACACTAAGCAAAGTCAAACATGTGGGCATAAACATATTTCATCAGAACCAAAAGAGATTCAAATTGTTTCTTTCTTTCTTTCTTTCTTTCTTGCTTTCCCAAATGTTCAATCAAAAATGAAAATTCTGAAATTTCTGTCAAAATCATTTACTCGCCCTCCTATCTTTAAAAAAATAAATACGACTTTGTTTCTTCTGTGGAACATAAGATCAGTTGATAATAGCAGGATGTTCAAGATGTTTTTTTTCCATAAGGCAGGGAACAGTGACAACAGCTGTCCAGCAAGGTTTAAGACTAAATTTTCAGTGAATAACAACTTTCAATTTCCATTCCACACAAAAATCTATTGTATGTCTTCAGAAGAATTGAAATATAGCACACAGGTCATAATAACTACTTTTATGATGCTTTTACTGTGCTTTTATGTCTTTTTTGGAACTTGACAAAACCTAGTCTCCCTCCACTTTCACTGTACAAGACAAATCAGCTTGGATATTCTACTTATAAAAATGACAGCTTTTTAGCCAGGTAACATCAATGATTTCATGTGGTAACATTTAAATTTATTAAAGTAAATTAAGAAAATTACATGTTATGCAAGTATTATATTAAGTTATACATTTATAAATGATGTATTGTAGGGTCAGCCTGATTTCATTCCATTAAAATGTGTTAAAATAATTTTTAGGTCTTCGGGTATGTATTCATATGCTACACGTATGCAGTCCACTGAAGAATGAATATCACATGAAGTGGTGACAGAATGTTAATATTTGGGTGAACTGTCCATTTAACAAATATTCAGTAGCTTACGTGTAAAACATAACGGCAGAGTTGCGCACAAATTAGGATGAAACTGAGAATGCCATTTAAATTCCTGAATTTAAAATTCGAAGGGAAGTTTCTCAGGACAAAAAACAAAACAAAATAAAAACAAGTAAATAAATAAAATAAAAAATAAAATATAAGGGTCATTCCTGGGATTTGGTAATATTTCAGTCCCACAGAGGTTCTTTGGTGGTTCACCAAAATGAATTGTTAGAAGCTTTCCACAATATGCCCATTATTAATGAATAAACATAATTATTGCATTTTAATATTTTTAGCATAAAATAATGTCTTAAACCAAGCATTTTGTCATGAGTTTGTGCTTAGAAAATTATTAACAAAATGTGCATAGTGTCTGTGATTATTGGCAATATTGTAAGCATTTATTTGTGTTTCTTTCTTGTGAAAATTTTTTTTCCTTAAAAAAAAAAATGCTCGATATTAATAATAATAATAAAAAAACTTTAAAGTTATGTCCCTGAACTCAGCCCTGTCACACTAACCATTCTATACCCATACTAATTTAGTCTCGACACATATGTGACATCATTTACCGGAAATGACATCATTCAGGTCTCTTTAATAGTGATGAAGAAAATGGGTAGTAGTATTATACTTTCTATTCATATTTTTGAGGCATATTATAGTCAGGGAGGGTACTGTCAAGCTTAACAACTCAACCCCGTCACATAAAAAAAGCTGGAAAATTATTATTTTTCAACATTTTATTTGAATCCATAAGTATATACAATGCAATTACTTTAGTGCTGCCATATATGGTCTACTCTCCTACACTACATGAGGAACAGTGGCCATTTTGAGTGAAAAACCACAACCCCATCACAAACATATGCATTTCTCATTGTTACGGGGTTGTAAACCTGTGACAGTGTTGAGTTATTTACTTCATTTATTAATCATGTTAATTAAAATAATATAAAATAGTCATGGTTTCAGTAAATATACTTACAAAAATAATTATAACTCATATTTTTGTTACAAATAGAATTTTTTATGTATGTCCACTTAACTAAAACCACAATTTTATTGTTTTAGTCCTTAACATGTCAGAGAGTAATCAGCAAGAAATATTTTCATTCTTAATCGTCTTCCCTGTATTTTTCCAAAAATATTCATGTCACAAACGAGGTTGAAGACTGTAACACATTTGAAAGGATACATTGCCTTCAATTTTGAATTTTTTTTTTACATTTATGCATTTAGCAGACACTTTTATCCAAAGCAACTTACATTGCATTCAAGTTACAGTTTTTACATCTTTTTTTTTATCATCCCATGCTTTCCCTGGGAATCAAACCCACGATCTTGGTGTTGTTAACGCCATGCTCTACTGTTTGAGCTACAGGAAAGCTTTTCTCTTTCATATTGTCCCCTTCTTTTTGGGTCAATATATCTGCATGGCTAACATTGTCTTTCTGCTGCAAATGTGCGTGCTATTTCTGATGTATGATGCTTGTCAAAATTTAAACTTCTAAATTAAAAATATTTTTTAATAAAAATAATGAGATAATAGACACACAATTTGTGTATTTTTAGCTTCAGTCCTATGAAATGTAAAAATTATGTAAAATGTTACATTTGTTAAAATTATTTTATTTTTTTCAGGGACACATGAGCAGTAGGTGGATGTTTGTTTTATAAAAAGTTCTATGTAAAATCCCTTTTAAACGAATCACATTTTTTTTGTTATGGGGTTGAAAAAAAGGTGTATAAATCTGAAAAAAAAACTTGAAAATAATAAAAGTACTTTAATGCCAGAGGTGTTTTTTTTTAGGTTTGATATGTGCCTAATGATGTAGGGTATTTAGAAAATGAAACCTATGTAGTTGAAAAAAAAGTATATTCCAAGTTGAAATCCCTACCGAATCCCAGGAATGACCCATAAATTAATAAAAAGTTGAAGTTGAAGGATTGCATCCTGAACAAAAAAAAAGAGGTTTGGACACAAAAAAATTATTCTGAATTTTCCGAACCTTCCTTGAGGTTTTCAGAACCTCACTGGACTACATTCTTAACCACAGATCCAGATTGCCATCATTCGCTTATACGTGAACTCAAGAAAAAGTTTTTAGGGTCCTTCATTAGGCTGTAAACACATTCCATGTGTAAGGCGGTGTGAGAAGTGTAACGGGTTTGTAAGTGAGGTGACAGTGTGTGTTTGCATGTGTGTCCTGTGATGTTTCCAGAGGTGATTTAGGGGTGTCGGGTTAAACTAACAACTCAGATTTGTCACTTCATCCGCACTCAACTTCCTGCATGTCACTCGACCCCACGATGTAATAAATCATATGTTTGACAGCAACATACTTTTGATTAATTAAATATCATTCTGTCGTTAAGTGCGTGTTATGCAATCTACATTATGTAGCGGCACCCAGCGGCAGATGTCAGTCACTGCAGGTACCACACAGCGACACGCACCGCAGCAATGTCAGTGACACAAGATGCAGTCCATTGACGTGTCACAGGTTTCAGTGACGCATGCCACTGTCCACTGACACATGCCAGTGAAAACCAGAAATGCCGCCAAAAGTATCACTGAGCATAGCGGCATGTGCCAATGGCATCTGTGCGTCAGATGTCATGTCACTTAATGTTAAAACTGCTGCTGCTGACGCCTCTTACTCTAAACAGAAGCGCAAGCTGAGCATGATAAGAGGTGAGGTAGGCATCACGTGATATTCTGCATAATGTCTGTCAATTTTGGTCAAATGACAAGGATTGAAGACACAACAACAGAACATTTATTATTCAGAGCATTTACATATAGCTGTAATGAGCGACGGGTCGCAAGGCCAGCATGTTTAACCATGAGGAGTCCAGTGGCAGAGCGTATAGTCGCGTTGAGTCCGGTGACAGGCCTATATTGGTGGCAGCTGCCTCTAAACGGTGACAGGTCGAGTGCCAGGTCAAGTGCCATGCGTGTATGGCCGTGCCAGGTTGAGTGCCATGTGCATATAACGGTGCCGGGTCGAGTGCCATGCGCGTATGGCCGTGCAGGGTCGAGTGCCATGCGCATATAATGGTGACTGGTCGAGTACCATGCGCATGTAGCGGTGACATGTCGAGTGGCATATGCCCTTGGCACGGAGAGATTTTACTCCCTCTCCAAGAAAGGCTTAGCACCCAAGGAAAAACATTAATTATTCTCTAATAACTTTGACCAATCAAAAAAAAAAACATTTGAGATTCATCAACCTTTCTCAGAGAATTTATGTGTTTGTGTCACGGTTCGCTCATGCACTGTTTCCTTCTCGTCCTGTACCATGTGCGTTTGTTGTGTGTGTGTGTGGGTGCGGTCGAGCTGTCGCAGATCATCAGCGACGCAGCTGTGCCTCGTTACGAGGCCAGCTGCAGCTCGTCACCACACCGCATAAATACTCACCTGTTTTTCCTGTCCTTTGTCAGATCGTTGTGGATGTTTCCCGTGGTATGTCACTCTGTGTTCCAGCTCCCAAGTCTTCGCCGTTGCCGTCTGGTGTTCCTGTCGTGTTCTACGTTGAGTGTTCGGTGTTCGTCTCGTCTGGATTACTCACCTCTTCACGGACCCGTCTCTTCACGTCACCTCCATTCCACTTGGCCCATCTGGTTCCTGTGTCACTCAGCCCGGTTACATCTTTGTCCGTGTATCCATCCCACTCTTAATAAACTTTGTATTATTTACCTGCTATTGCTTCCTCTCCTTGCTTTACCATGACAGAACGATCTGACCGTTCCTTGGAAGCAGCGGGTGCCACTGCCGCGACATTTGAACAGTTCATCGCCAAGAGCAGTGAGCGGATGGATACACAGGAGACGAGCCTGAATAGCGTGGGCTGCGCTATTCAGGTTCTAGTGGCACAGGTGTCCGAGCTCACCCAGCAGTTCCAGCAGCTCAGAATTTCCACTGCGTCACCCACGCCGTCAGTTCCTCCCATCCCGGTGGAGGCTCCCTTCCAACCTGAGCCCCGCCTGCCCGTCCCCGAGCATTACGGCGGGGAGCCAAGATTCTGCAGAGCCTTCCTGACCAGGTGCTCGATGCACTTTGCCCTCCAACCACGCACATACGATTCGGAGAGGAGCAAGGTGGCGTTCGTGTTGGCGCTGCTCACGGGCAAGGCGGCACTTTGGGGAACGGCGGTGTGGGAGAATCAAGATCCGTGCTGCACCTCGTTCCAGGCACTTTCGGAGGAAATGAAGCGAGTGTTCGATCGTGCCGTCACCGGGAGAGAGGCGGCCGGAATACTCGCCGATCTCCGCCAGGGTGAGTCATCCGTGTCTGACTTTTCCATCCAGTTCCGCACCCTGGCGGCGGAGTGCCGTTGGAACGAGGAGGCGCAGTGGGACATGTTCCTGCATGGGCTGGCTGACCGTGTCCAGAAGGAGATCTACACCCTGGACCTCCCCACCACACTCAACGGACTGATCGACCTGGCCTTAAGGGTGGACGCACGGCTCGCCAGAGTCGAGAGCCGCGTCCAGGCCACCCGAGTCCCTGGTGGGTTGCAGAGTCAGCAGGGTAGCAGCGGGGACGCGGTCAGCCCCGTCTACGATCACGAACCCATGCAGGTAGGGCGAGCTCGGCTCTCCCGGGAGGAGAGGGAAAAGCGGAGATCCCAGGGACTGTGCTTCTACTGTGGGAGGGCTGGACACTTCCTGGATAAATGCCCGGTAAAAGACCGAGCCCGATAGTAAGCGTGAGGCTACTATCGGGTGGGATCTCCGCTGGAAAGACCTCACCCACGTCATCTACCCTCCTCCCGGTAAGACTGAGATGGGCCACTCACTCCTTCACCAGTCAAGCTCTTCTGGATTCCGGGGCAGAGGGTAACTTTTTGGATTATGCACTTGTACACAAACTTCAAATCCCCACTAAACCCCTCACTCACAGGATTTCCGTTCACGCCCTCAGTGGCCAGGAACTGCCCACCATTACCACTGTCACTGAACCTGTCACGTTAATCACTTCAGGCAATCACACTGAAAGCATTTCATTCATGATCATGGACTCCCCTCTTGCCCCCGTCGTCCTCGGACACCCCTGGCTCATTTCTCATAACCCTAAAATAGACTGGAACCTTAACACCATCTTAGCCTGGAGTGATCATTGTCATAAGTCCTGTCTTGTGTCTGCCTGTCCGTCTGTGTCTGTTTCTGTTTTTCAGGAGGAGGCAGTGGATTTGTCAAACGTGCCTTCGGAGTATCAGGACCTGAGGGAAGTGTTCAGTAAGTCTCGAGCAGCTTCTCTTCCTCCGCATCGTCCCTACGACTGTGCTATAGATTTACTGCCAGGTATGTCTCCGCCTAAGGGCAAATTATATTCGCTTTCTGTCCCAGAAAGGGAGGCTATGGAGAAATATATTTCTGATTCTCTAGCTTCCGGATTCATCCGCCCTTCCTCTTCTCCATGACATACAGCAAACACATTTTGTTTGACTTAATGGACTAGCATCAACAATTTAAACCTAATGACAAAAGTCTATGAAAATCTATGCTCTGAGATTAGCAAGGAACAGTTTCCAGAGGAACCTTGATTTCTTGTCTTTGCCAAAGTGATAACTGTTGCAGACCAAGATTATTATTTTGTACTGGTCACTGGAGAGTCACTAAATTCTGGTTTTCATTCTTCGTGAGAGCTTCTGATTTGGACTAAAATGAGTGCATGTATCTGGAACTCACCCGCTGCCAGATAACACATCTGAACTGGTTCAATCAAAGGTGCGATACGGCCTCTGCAGATCAGCGCCATCTGCGGTCATGTATTTTCAGAAGGACTATTACAGTGAAATAGTTTTCAATGAAAAGCCAGTTGAACTCAAGTAGAAATCAATTATAGCACACAATGGAGAATCTTTTCTTGAGAAGCGTCACATCCGAGCGTCCTTCAGGCGACCCTGATACACACGCATACAGAACAAACATTACAGCAGTGCCTCATGATACTAAAGGAGATGGGAACGCATGTCACCCATGTCTTACAGTTATGACACGAGAGGCAGGAAAGCACACTGTGGAGGAGGGTCCTTTATACATTGTCAGGACAAAAGGCTCAGTTGTGTTTAGATGGCTTTGCCTGTCCATACTCACACAAAGAACTGTACATGCACACATATACAGTACTGCAAGACTGCCTTAGAGAAAGCATATCATATAATGGAGAAAAAAATACATTTATGTTATGTAATGGAAAAAAGAATGGAAACACCACATTCTCACCACATACTCTACAATAAAAATATATTTTACTGTAAAATATTACATATATGTTAAAGTAAATCAAAAAGACAAAAAAACTTGAAGACTGCTCTGACATCCTTCCATCACACTGATTTATATTTACATACATACATACATACATACATAGAACGATAGATAGAATGACAGACAGACAGAATGATAGATAGAGCGACAGAAAGAACGATAGATGGACAGAAAGATAGAAAGATAATTAGAACGATAGAACAATAGATAGACAGAATGATAGAAAGATAAATAGAACGATAGATAGAATGATAGAAGGATAGATAGAACGATAGATAGAACAATAGATAGAATGATAGAACAATAGATAGTGAAAGTGAAAATGACGTGACACGTGGCCAAGTATGGTGACCCAAACTCGGAATTTGTGCTTTGCATTTAACCCATCCAAAGTGCACACACACAGCAGTGAACACACACACACTGTGAACACACATCCAGAGCAGTGGGCAGCCATTTATTCTGCGGCGCCCAGGGAGCAGTTGGGGGTCCAGTGCCTTGCTCAAGGGCACCTCAGTCGTGGTATTGAGGGTGGAGGGAGTGCTGTATAGTCACTCCCCCCACCTACAATTCCTGCTGGGCCTGAGACTCGAACTCGCAACCTTTAGGTTATGAGTACAACTCTCTAAATATTAGGCCACGACTTCCCCAATATAGAACGACAGACAGAACGATAAATAGATAAAACGATAGATAGATAAAACGATAGATAGATAGATAGATAGATAGATAGACAGACAGACAGAAAGATAATTAGATCAATAGAACGATAGAACAATAGAACGATAGAACGATAGATAGATAGCCCATAATGCCTGAGACATCATAACAAATCCATCATCAGCTGAATATGTCTGTATTTACATGCATATCATGAACACATTTCTAAAACACTCAATCTTATCTCCACTCAGCTTGGAAAACAACAAAATGTTTGTGCATGGCCTTGCAAAGTGTTGCATTGTTCAAGCTAACATTATGAAAGCCATCCATTACACCACAAAATAATAGACATGTATAAGTGGCAGTGATTTAGAATGAGGCTTTGGATAAGAAAACTGAATTTTATTGGACATTCCTGTGCAGCATCTTCAAATGACTGATGTTTCATTTCCAGCGGGTGTTCCAAAGCATGACAGGCAGTTGTTTGTCTCGAAAGCATTTTTCTCCACAGCATGCGCTCTCATTTTAGAATTGCCCTTCACCCTACACCACAAAAACACACAGATTTCCAGGTATCTGACTGTGATGCCGTCCCCTGCGCTGCCTCCCTCCACAATAATTACACTAAACAAAAGCCTCAATTCAAAGCCAAGCATGACAACCAAGTGTAAACAGTTAAAAATAAAAATCAGTTTTGCAAGTTTTGTCTTATCGAGTAGGCTGGTGTGGCTTAGCAGCTTCATCTCAGAGCCAGAAATGTTACATTCATACCGTACCATTCATTTCATTCAAATAAATAAATTAATATAGGAACATTATGCAAATGCCGTGGTGCACGGTTAATCATAAAAATTGCAAAGTGCATTACCATCAATATTATAATAAGAAGTGCCAGAATTCAGTGAAATTCATGGGAAATTCATTATTTTTCCCTTGAGCAAGATACCTGGCTCCAGGGGAAACAGTAGTGCTTATAGTAAAAAACTTGGTAAGTCACTTTGGATAAAATGTCAACCAGATGAAATATAAATGATGTCAAGTAAAGTAAGGTAAATGGGATTTCAAAAGCACAAGTCTAAGGTGATTAAAAACATAAGTAACGTTATTAAAGTGGATCTTTTAAGAATGTACAGTAGATAGAATTGGGCTACACTTAATTAAGGGAAAATATAAAGCACTTATGAAGCAAATATGAAAGGTCAGATTTCTTCAACTGAAGTAGAATATGCTCTTTGGATCATTCTTAAATCATCATGGATCACATGATCATCCCAATGTCATGCCAAAGTTTGTTCAGCTCGAGTGCTGCTGTTTTTTGCAGCAAATGAAGGACATTAAATACTGGGAGAGTCTCAATTTCATGCTAATTTTGCAGTCCAACATTAAAACTGTCATGCTGCTAATATCATTTGCAATGAAAAAAACTGAACATTTTTAATAAAAGCTCACTCACAGACTTGGATTCCACTGTATATAAACTTTCTAGAAATCCACCACAGTCTTTTCACCACATGCAGTTTTAATTTGAACCTCAACATTCATATCCCCAAAAAAACTACATGTAATTACCTCATACAACGCTCATTTACGCACTACAAGTGCGGAATCTGCTTTGAATTAGTGCAGCTGCGTTGGTTAAATTGCAGGTTTAACGTTTGATAAGCAGCTTGATTGTGCTCATTATACATTGAGGGTGGAGGATCGTATTCCTGGTCCTTCTCTGCTATGAGCTGCAATCCAACAGCCGTGGGTGAAGAGCCACGAATCATTAACCGGCCCTGCTCACGACGATTATTCTGGACCTTTCTGCTACATTTCCTTGAAAATCACCCATAACTTCTTAGTATATGCGCCTGTGCTGGAGAGGATTTGTTAGAGGCCGGATTAATGTGTGAGAAATGCAGCTTCAGATTCGCATGGACAGACACATTGTAATGAGTCTTGCCTGTTCATGCTGCTGTCTCCTTCACAGTCTATCATATTGTTGTGTTGCTCGACATGAAGAGCACATCTGTTGCTCGTCGAACATCTGTATGCATTTGCATATTAATTAATAATTATGGTAATTTGATTGCCACTGACTCCTTGATTCCAGTGAAGTAAAATCCATCTTGTGTAGCTGCCACTCGTGCATAAATCACAATTTTTGCTCTTCGATTGACTAGCAATAAAGTTTTTTATATAGTGAGATAAATGATAAAAATGTGATAAAGGAATTAATCAAGTCTCTGACCCCCAGTATTTGAAATATATGTTCATGGAGAGAAGTACTGGAAAACAAAAGAGGGGAGAAAAAAGTACAGATCGATCAACTCTCTCAATTGTATTGGGATTACAAAGACAATTAAACAACAACAATAATAATAATGAAAAATAACAACAACTTTGAATTTTTCTTTGTTTTTTATAATTAACAACATTTTTTTGCAATAGTATTATATAGCATTAAATGGTTAGTTCACCCAAAAATTCAAATTCAGTTATTAATTACTCACCCTCATATCGTTCAAAACCAGAACACATATTAAGATATTTTTGATGAAATCCGAGAGCTTTCTGACCTTCCATAGACAGCAATGCAACTACCACGTTCAAGGCCCAGAAATGTAGTGAGGATTTCATTAAAATAGTTCATGTGACATCAGTGGTTCAACCGTAATTTTATGAAGCTACAAGAATAATTTTTGTGTGCAAAGAAATTGACTTTATTTGACAATTTCTTCTCTTCCGGGTCAGTCCACATGGACAATTTTAACAATGTCCTTGCTACTTTTCTGGGCCTTGAAAATGGTAATTGCACTGGTAATTGCACTGATTTCTATGGAGGGTCAGAAAGCTCTTAGATTTCATCAAAAATATCTTAATTTGTGTTCCGAAGATGAAGGAAGGTCTTACGGGTTTGGAACGACATGAGGGTGAGTAATTAATGACAGAATTTTCATTTTTGGGTGAACTATCCCT
>JAUZSZ010000109.1:7308326-7319956 GCA_034780575.1 Labeobarbus marequensis | reverse complement strand
TCTGACAACGCATCTGCAATACGCAATACGGTAACACGTAAAAAAAAAACAGGGTTCGGCTAATGTACAGTATGCTTCTGTTGATGGATGCGAATTCTGGCTTCCCAGTACATTAGTTTATTGAGGTAAAAGTTGTGGTGGTTTGTTAACAGCGAGAATTGGACCTTAAAATAAAGTGTGACTGAAACTGAAATTCCTATTGAAATGACCGGCATTCAAAATTTTGCAGAGCAACTTTAAATGTGACAACACTTTAAGAGTGATAGAGTGGTATGAAGGTTTGGTCTAAGCGTACATGAGTGTGTGTGAAAACAGCAGTCCAGGCATGATGGTCATGTATGCTTGAGTCCAGAGACTGTGTATCCTCTTGAGAATCTGCCAATAGAAGCTCAGCCACAGGGTATCTGGGATCAGGGCCAAGCAGTGGCTAAACACTGGCAAAAGTCCACCTCACAGCCCATTAAAGAAATATACACTCCCAAACAACCCAAAGGGGTGTTCTGAAAAAGTCAAAAAATGACAACAAAAAGAACTCACTTGTGCAAAACAGTGCAGGGGTGTTCTAGGTGGTTGCTAAGGTGTTCTGACTGATGGTTAGTGTTTTGCTATGAGATTGCAAGGGTGCACTGAGCAGTTGAAAAGACATACGTGGTTGTCTTTATGATTTTCTGGTCTATGATTCAGGTTCTTCCTTCAAAGTATGTGCAATTCATTTTTCTCACCCGCCAGGTGAAAATTGCAAGCCTGATTGCTTAGAAACCTAATAGCACACCTCTCCTCCACAAGCTGCACGATTTGATGTATAATTCATGTCCAATTCGAGTTACGCACTGAAGTTAATAGTCATGGAATATTAATAATATTCCCGAGAGGAGGAGAGATAACCTTGTGTGACCTTAAAATTACTTCTCAGAAGGTTAAACTAATTAGTTTTGTACAGCCCATGACAAAACAGCCAGAATGTGATTATAAATATTATAAATCATGTTCTGGAAAAATACTTCTCTCTGAATGTTGCCCTTTAAATTAGTAATGCAACCGAACTTGCATGAATGTGGCACAATCTGTCAGATCAATAAAACAATAGTACTGTAGAAGATTCATTCTCTGTGGAAGTTGTTCAGATGTTTGGGCTTCATTAGAAAGAGTGAGATGGAGGAGAGCAGAGGTTAGTCATAAATCAACGGGACACACAATATTAGAGTAAAAAAATACTCATCCATAGAGCTCTGGTTATCCAGTTAAATGATTAATGGCCCGTTAGCTGCAGTCTGCATTCTCTCTCCACACACAAACATTCGGTTTTTGATGGCACCAGGTTTATATGAGGGACATTAGATTTATAGAGAAAGCAGATTTCATTAATATTGTAGCTTGTTGATGCACCAAACAGGAAGGTTTTTTTTTTTTAATTCTCAGCGATGAGAAATTCATTGTAGCCTTTCCCGTTTGTAATAAGGTGTGTGGGTTTATTAAGCTGCCTATAACCAAATGTTAGCTAATTCTGTCAAAACGTACCATTGAGGATATCCCCAAAGGCACATATTATTCATATTTCATAAATTAGGCTTACTTTTTCTTGTTTTTGTACTTATTGTTTCCAAAGTAAGAACATATGCTTAAAATGTGCTAGTGTGCCAAGAAAAATGTACTTAATTCAACTTACATTCTCTGAACACAATATTTGTATTGGAAAACAAATACTGATTTAAGAAAAAAGAGTGATTTGCAGTTAAATTCTGCAAATCTAAAAAGAGCATAAATGTATGGTGTGTCCTCATTTAGAAAGCTAGGTAAAATGTGTGTGTGTGTGTGTGTGTGTGTGTACAGAGTACCCTCAGGTGTTCTTGGCCCGTCATTGGCTGTCTGGCTGTCTGTTGAGTTTAGTGTATGCACACTGGTGATGTCAGTATATCCCCACTAGTGGTCTCAATCCTGTCTACCAGAAAGCCACACTAAAATAACCACACAAACACACACAAATGAAAATGTCAGTTCTGAAAAACCTTTTCAAAGCCTATTGTTCTCCGTTTCAAAATGCCAGCTAAAAATTGCAATGTGTTCTGAGAGTAAATGATTTTTGATTTTCAGTCAGCAAGCACTGAGGGACAGTCATTAAAGTATTTTTTGTAATGATGGTGCTGAAATCTAGAAACAAAATACTGCAATCTGTTCATTCTGTTCATTTTCTCTCATGGAAGAGAAAATGGTCTGTCAGTCAATATGTGGATCTGTGTATGAGTTTAAGTGTATAACCTATTACTGTGAAATTACCAAGGTTCAGGAAGTGTTTGCTGTACCTGAGGGCACTCCAGAAATACTACACAAGCTGCTGTCTGACCAAGCTTAAATGATCTGTCTCCCTTCTCTCTACCTGTTCTAACTGTATGGAGAATATACACTAACCTTTGTAAATGAGGTCATATAATTAAAAATAGAATTTATTTATTTATTTATTTTTGTAACAAAATACAAGTGTTTATATTTTGTAGTTCAATTTTATTACATTTTATTTATTTTTTTTTTACAATTTTATTTCAAAGCATAGATTTTTAATGCTTGTTCAAATCACTACATATATATAGACTGTCGTATTGCACTGAATCGGGGAGTTGCTAATGAAAAGGAAGCCATTGGAAAGCCCATCTCAGCAGTCCTACAACACCCCTGCAGAAAGTGCAAGCTTGTATTTACCCCTGCACCTTACTGAGCTCAGAATCAATCCCGAGAGCATCAGGGGAATTGGAGCCACGGAGAAAAGATCAGCCTAGTTGGAACTACGACTCTGTGACTAAATACTCATAATGCTGACTATTGCGAACTTGTAAAATCACCTCCGAAACTTACTGTGAAAACCCACAAAACGTCTATACTAAACAAAGTGGATGCACAGCTATATTGCAAACAGAGGAAATTGCCATTAAAATTAAATATTAATGCAAAGAGAATCGATTTTTGTGGATTCACAATACTCCTAACAAAGGATCGGTTGGCAAAAGTTCAACATTATCATACTACCCAGTCAAAATTTAGGTATAATGCATGGAGGTTCAGAGAAAGTTGGGAGTTACTGGTTCAGGAATAGAACAGAATGTCAAAAGTTGTTGGGAGCTGCTCTAGAAACCTCTGAGGACTCTGTCTCTTTCTGCCATCTGAATAAAAAAGCATCCTCACCTCCTCCATCTGCTAAAGCAATCCTCCAGACCTTATTTATGAAGGGGAAATCCTGTGCACTTGCCAAATTCATTCCCCCAAGAGCACTTCCGCCCCTCCTGCCAGACAGACATCATCACCTTAACCATGTCTCTCCTCCACATATCTAACTGCTTTATATAGGACCTCATCCAATGATATATGCTGGATGGGCATCAGTACTTAGAAGATCATTGGTCAGACTCCACTACTCCAGGAATCTTAACACTTTATCTTCAGTATGATTATAGCTGGCCTCTGTCTTAAAGTCAAATAATATAAACTCAAAGCAGATGACGAACAGCACAGGATCACATAATATCAGAAAGATGTTAGAATGCTAAAATAAACCATCATGCCTGGTGGTTATTATTTTTTAATGCAACAGGACACTCAATCATGTGTAGTGTTACTTATCGTTTAATAATACATGCATTAATATATACAGGGGTCCCAACAAGTATTTAGACAATTAAGTCACACTTACAAATGTATGAATGCTATTGCATTGAATACAAATACCAAGCTGCATCTGCAAACTTAATCAGCAAACAGACTGAATCTGTACTAATATGTTCTAACATATTAGTTTAGAAAACTGCAATAGACCAAAAGTAGTCTGTGAGAGTGGGCTAACATGCTGCCATCATGTGTGTTTTGGTAAGGGTGTGTTGGTTTCAGTAGGGCAGGTAGTTTGGGAGAGGAGAAGGTCAAAGGTGAAAGAGGAGGCGAGGAGAGGAACGGAGACAGTGAGCAGTGCAGTAAGACAAGCGTGGCTGCTGACCCAAACCCTGACCCTGAGCTCTTAATTTAGCTCTTGTAAGAGACCTAAACCTAAAAAAACAAACAACAACAACAACAACAAAACATCCAGTTTTGTGGCTTTTAGTCCATGTAAGTTAGCTCTGAGGCCATCTACTATATATCAGTGGTTTTCAACTTCAGATCTCAGGACACACCTCCCAGAATGTTTTAATTGTCTCCACTACTTCCATTACACATGAGTTGAATAGGCTGTTTTAATTAGTAAGCCATCTAAAACATTCTGGGAGGTGGTCCTTAGGACTGGAGTTAAGAAACACTGTGAGCAAATTTAAATCATAAAATATACACACACTTTCTCTTAAATGGACCAAAAATAATAGCCAAATAGCTATCCAAAAATATAAGATAAAATAGCCTAAAAGAATCAATATGCAACAATTATGTAATTTATCAACATAAAATACTGTTTTATTTTAGAGTAAAACATAAAAAATAAAATAAGGCTCCAACAGTGCTACTGCTTCTAGTATAAAATAATAATACTCAATGTTTTATACTGAATTGTGCAGTTCATTTGAATGAGTCCTTCCTAATGCTTGGTTACAACAATTAAATGCACACTACTAATCAGTATTTTAGGATCAGTACATTTTTAGTTATAAAATGATCTAATTCAAATAAATGCTGTTCTTTTCAATCTTCTATTCACCAAAGAATCCTGAGAAACCTATCATGGTTTACACAAAATTATTAAGCAGTACAACTGTTTGAGAAATGTTGAAAGTTCAGTGTGGCTGCTGAAAATTCAGCTTTGTTATGTTTCTTTGTTCCTCCTCTTCTGTAAACAGCTTTGGATAAAAGCATCTGCTAAATGTATAAATGCAATAATAATATTTCACATTATTACTGTTTTTTTTTTTAATAAAAAATAATGCAGCCTTAGTGGGCATAAGAGACAAAAACATCTAAAAATCCCATCACCCCCAATATAATCTAATAGTTATGATTTATCGCTGATGTACCTCTTTTCTAAGTCCATTTATTTTTAAAAAATGCTAAAAGGAAAAATGTAAATGTTATAAGATTTCTTGATCTCCCAGGATTAAAATCTAGATGTGTATGTACTGAACAGCAGCCGTCTGTGTTGGACGGGTGGGTTAGAGCCAAAAACAAACACAACAGGAGCCGAGGAGAGTTTATCAAGTGAGGCAGCAGGCAGGGAGAACACAGGATGCACACAGGCTTATCAGGAGAGCAAGGTCTCTCTCTGTTCCTTTCCCCGAATGAGAGGCCCATGGTCACTGGGTCAAGAATGAGACCACGTTCCTCAGCCAGACTGCAAAGAGTTAGTAGAGCTGAGCTGTGAATTTCAGATCTAAGTGCTCCAACTGTCCTGGAGTTCCCATAAGCCTCAAGGGAAGGCAAAACAAAGGAATTGTAAAATCAACAGTTCTAGCGGTCAAGCCTTTAGTTGTGGTCTAGCTCTGTGCAGTCTGTCTGTGTGGTACTGCTCTTGACCCAGGTGCTGATCACATGGCACAAACCTGCAGTTGGAGGCGGGGCCCGGCGTGGGGAGCACAGGGCAAGTTCTGACGGGTGAAAAAAGAGAGGACATATCAGTAAACACCTGACCACGCTGCCACATCTGTCTCTCTCACCTTATCACAGACTGTATGAGCACACACCTGCAGCTCATGCTATGCACACCTCATATACTGTTTCCAATATCATAGAGAATATGCTTACAATTTAAAGGTAAAGTGTGTCATTTCTGGTGCCCCTAGACAATTACAATTGGAAATATAATGCATTTTGCCTACAGACTGTGGCTGGATTTAGTTCTAAAACTCAGAGCTATAATTTTTAAACTGAGTTCCATCGTCTTGAATTCAGTGGGTTTTTTGAATTAGGGTAAATGTCTTAAATACGGTCTGTCATTAATACAAGCTCGAGATATTTTCACGTTTTATTCTATGACATAAAATACATTACCCACCTTTTTTTTAAGCTAATCTTGAAAAAGGCTAATAAGTGGCTAAATGGGACTGCAGAGGCTGTCAGGGACAAGGACATAAACATCATCATGCCAAACAGAAAAATTAATCTACATACATTTTCAGCATCCATTACTCCAGTCTTCCGTGTGTCACATGATCCTTCAGAAATCATTCTAATATGCTGATTTGGTGGCTCAAGAAACTTTTCTTATTATCACAGCTGAAAATAGTTGTGCTTCTTAATATTTTGTGGAAACCTTGAAAACATTTTTGTAGAATTCAGGAATCCTAAGAAAGGGTTGTCAGACGGAAAAAATGACATACTTCACCTTTAAGCAAGATAAGCCAGTGAAAACATTCTCAGATCCGAGACTACGGTGATGCATCCAACCCCATCTGAATGGGTCACTGGAGTCCAGAGCAGCCAAACCTCTTAACTGACACTTATCAAACATGGCACCTCAACACTCTAAGGGCGCATGCGCTATTCTGTAACAGTCAGGAGGAATAATGAGCACACCGGGCTGGGCTTGGCCCAAAAATGTCTAGGAATTGTGAATTGTGCGTCTGTCCTGCCTGCAGCTAAAGGTGACCTCTGCACTCTGAGTGGCTCCATGAATAAGAAAGATTTGACCTTCAGCGACGATGTTTGGTCAGGAGGAGCTGACAGACACTTACCCTCGGGCCGGTATTGGGCGATGATGGTTACCGTCTGGCCTGCTCCTTTCAGCGCAGCTGCAGCTTGTTCGTGAGTGGCTCCTCGCAGATCAATTCCATTAACCTGAAATCAATTACAACAAAGGTGGTTACATCAATAGCATCTAACTGTGAATGATGTTTCATCAATGACTGTTTGATCATTTATTATCGGTAACAAAATACAAAGCATGTGATAATAAAAGCTAATTCATCAACTGACCTAAATTGATGTCTTAATGGTAAGAATTAAATGGGCAGCAATACTGTCAGTACTATTAAAGCTCTCTAACGAATTCATAATTAAAATTGCCTGACTCTCAGAAAATGTGGTATTTTTCAGCCTGGAGTGATCTGGCACAAGAAACGCCTGCTATGATCCAGGCGCACAGTTCTTCGGCTCAATAAAAGCCTACAGTAGCGGATCAGTGGGCGGCAGTACCCTGTAGGCCAGAGTCTGCAACAACTGGACCACAAACTAATCAGTGTTTCTCCAAAATATGAGTTATATATTCCTTCCAATATCCTTCCATTACTGGACAGTATCACTTGTGGAATAAATTAATCATGGGTGACAACAGTTGTAGTCCTCATGTAGCAGCCTGCTAGGAAACAACATTTTTAAGCACAGCAGTTTGAGGTACACCACAATTAAAAAGTTTGGGCTCAGTAAGATTTTTACAATGTTTTTTGAAGAAAGCCTCTGAACTAAATTGCTGCATTTATATGACCAAAATACATTAAATAATAAAGCAATGTAAAGTAATATATCAAATATTCAGATTTTTTTAATTAGATTTTTTTTCAGGATTTTCTGATGAATGGAAAGTTGGATGGAAAATTACAACTGGAAATAGAAATCGTTTTCAACATTATAAAAGTCATAAATAGAAAAAAAATATATAACTGAACTTTTGAATGGTAGTGTATGACTCTGTAATTTATGTTTCAAAACAAAATGTGAAAATACCTTCAAGTAATGAAGTAATGTTAACCATTGACCTTATGCTGCTCATAAACTGAAAAATGTCAGCTCTCCTTTGTTGTCATAAATGTTTCTACAAACGTTTCTAAATTCCTGGATAACACTGTGACTTGTTTTAGCTAGTCAAAACAGCTTTTAGCATTATAGTAAGCTAGTAGGTTAAGGTATTACAGCAGATTACTAATCGAAGGCTAAGTGAATTTTTTTTAAAGTAATGTTATATGTAAATTTAAAATACATTTACATATTTTCATGATTAAAACTAAATAACACCATTTCCTATCATTTTTAATTAGTTTCAGCCAATGGAATCTCTTTGGGGTCCAGGGGGACTGGTCTCTACTGGGGGGCCGGATCTGGAATGACACCAGGTTTAGGACTACAAACAGAGGAAGTCAACATGAGACTACAGCGCAGTGGGAGGGGCAGGTGAAGTGTGTATGTGAGTCTCAGCACGCCTGCAGCGTGTCCTAATGCTCATTTAACAGAGTGAACTCAGAAGGTACACCACAGCTATTCTTAGACTCCAAATCAGGCCAGCACTCCATTATCTCTTCCCTCCCTCTCTATTTCTCTCCTCTCCCTTGTTCTGTCTCACTCTCTAATCAGTGTCCTAAGGAGGCAGACCATGATTGCTCTCGGCTCAAGTGACACCGAAAGTAATTGCGGCGGGGATCTGGATGGAGGGGTCTGATTACAACCAGCGAGTCCTGATGAAGTTCTGATAAACATAAATGATGAGATCAGCAACAGGAAATCAGCTTGGAGAGCTTCTGGAGTGGATCGCTGATCTGGATTGTTTCAATGAGAGCTGTAATTGCGCTGTCAATTAACACATTGCAAAAAAGTTACGGCACTGGGTCTGCGCCAAAAACTAAAATTATAATGAAAAAATTAAACCTGGTACTGGTGGAGTTTTGAGTGGTGACTAGACAAAAAAAAAAAAAATATGTAGCAAACAAAAGTGTTTTCAGCACTGGTTTGGTAGGGTTAACAGAATGATGTGATGGTGCCACCTCCTGTTCAGTAGAGGTTCTGCACTATTCTGGGAATTTAATATACCAATTTGAATGACTACCTAAAAACATGCATGAAAATAATTAAGAAGCATTAAAATGACTCCATTAAACATTTAGGTATCTTTAATCATGGATGACCATGCTTAGAGCACCTAAATGTAAGCTAAAGATACGAGTTCACTTAAAAACCTAGATTTATCAACTACTAATTTGAATATTAAGGGGAACGTGTGCTGGTTCATGGTGGTTTACAGCCTTGTTTTTAACATAGAAAAGCAAAATATGACATCTATTCATGACCTAACCTTAATAAATGCTAAACCAATAAATGGCTGTTTATAGCAAACTTTAAGATTAATATACCTTATTATAATCGCTGCATTATTATTTAGCATTTTTGCCCTCATATATACAATTTACGTATTTTTAGGACATCCACTTACGGACAGGATCTGGTCTCCTCTCCGCAGCTCTCCGCTGAGGTCTGCGGGCCCTCCTGCAAGTATGAAGGAGACGAAAATGCCTTCTCCATCTTCTCCTCCTACGATGTTGAAGCCCAGTCCAGTGGAGCCCTTGTGCAGAACGATCTTCCTGGGCTCCCTGTACACACAGTTGAGGTAATACATCAGCTCAGAGTCCGTAGGGCTCAGCATCTCCATTGATGCATGCTACACTACTTTGTAAACATACACATGCAATCTACGTGTGCACACACACACGCATCCACACTCTTGGGTCGGTCCAAACGGTCTACAATGTAGACGTGCACAATAGCTGACACCTATTGGGGACTGCTCCACTTATGTGCTATTTGTCCCATTTCCGTACGGTTTCCTAGAAACGGAGAAGACGCACAGCCACACACACACACACAGACACGCTCTCTCTCTCTCTCTTACACACACAGTCACTTCATGCTGTGTGTATATATAGTATAATTTAAAATAAAACAAAATGAAGAGAGATTTTAAATGTCAGTATATAACATGTCAGTAACATGAATTATAATGGCAAGCAGTGTAGAATCTAAAATATAAAATGATCTGTAAGGATAAATCTTATTTCCTTTTAATTTCTCAAAAATCCTGAAATTAAAAAAAGATTACTTTATTTATGAGTTTAAATCAGATTTTGACTCACAAGCTGTGCTGAAATGCATTATAGATTGTGTTAAAATGATCCCAAAAAGTCTGATCCACTTAGCTTGGACCCTTTCAGTTAGTCATATGATGCTGGCAGTCGGGCCATCATCCTGTCAAGTGTGACCAATCAAACCAAGAGATTCAACCAATCTTGAACTGTGACACTTCTGTCAGATACACTTGAAATGTGGTGATACACAATCTCCTGAGTTTACAGATGATAATGCAAACAGACGACACCCGAGATGGAGCTATTTTAGAACAGAAGGCTAATCCGTTAGCGCTGTCTTCTCTTTGACCTAGTTGTGAGGAGGAGGCAGGCCCTTCCTCTCTCTCCCAGTGCGTCTGCTTGGCTCGCCTAGGAGTGATGATGCTCTTCAGGCCATATACAGAAACTAAACCAAGCTGCATCCCATGAAATGTGAAAACACTTTTTGGGCATAATCATTATATTTTAAAAGCTTTTTTTTTGATTGGCTACAGTGCGAAGAACAAAACCATAGCAGAACACATAAAACAATGGCACTAGAACCAAACAGAAGGCTCTGCCAACCGGTTACATCAGCAGTTGATCAAACCAACCAATGTAATCAGTCAGTGGTAATCCTGATTGTGTCAGTAATCCTATTTTTCAGCAAATCAGTTACGACTGCTTGGCCAATGGTAAACAATCTAATTAATATTTATGAGTAAGACTGGCGAGGCCTCTAGCTACCACCCATCAGTAGGATCACGGCTCAATGATAAGGCTTTTTTACGTTTTTTCATGACAACTATGGCATGCATGCTGAAAAATATTTGGTGTAGGATTTACTTTGAAACAATATTCACTCAGAAATTGCTAGACCTTGCTATCCATCCATTCATCCATGATTTGTTGGAGATATTTTTACGTACAGCAAAATGCCATATCTTTCACAATGTATAACAACTTACATCCTGCCTAAAACTCTGCAACAAAATGCATATCTGATATCCATAGACTGCATTCTCTCGGAGGATATATCCACTTACACTCTCTAAATGTGTGGTTTTGGTGGCTATTAATACAATGCTGCTTAATACATTCACCTTTAGTCTACAGTAGTCAGCATTTTGAAGTGGACCAAAAAGGTTCATCAAAGTTGTCCTAAGACAAGAACACATCTTGATTTTAGGTTAGCTTTGATTAACCTTTTTGGTCCACTTCAAAGGTTGACTAGTGTATAAATTGGATACATCAGAACAAGTTCTTCAGATCTTCTGATCAGTCTGACGCTATGAAAATAGAGCTCACATGTTTAGCAGTACCCATTAGACAAATAATACTGCCTATTGTTAATGAATGAGAGCAGCAATGAAAGAAAAATGCATGACCTGCAAAGACTTTAAGCGAAGAACAGCTGCTACCCTCTATGCTCTTTGTAAAAGAGCCAAGATGTGAATATTGGCTATTTTACCACTAGATGGCACCATTTCTTCACCCATATAATCCAGAGAAACTGAATCTAGCTTCAATCCAAACTGCACACTTCTACAGAAAGCAACAAATTCACACAACCAATTCTCCATATCTGAGAATCTACTAAAACATGCTTATCTTAGTTTCATGCACAACAGTTTCACTGAACACTGCTCTAGCTATTCAAACCACGTTATGCTTCAGGATGAGATATAAAACCATTAATGTATATGCAAGGATAATTGGGACAACAAATGTCACACAAGGTTATGCAATCGAACAACAATCCGTCTTTACACTGCAAATGTAGCACAGAAAAGTCAAGTCAAGTCAAGTCAAGTCACCTTTATTTATATAGCGCTTTTAACAATACAGATTGTGTCAAAGCACTTA
>JAUZSZ010000109.1:7251258-7261335 GCA_034780575.1 Labeobarbus marequensis | reverse complement strand
CTTGCTATATGGTGAGAACCGTCAAGATTTTCTGTGATAACAGATGAGAATCTAAAAGCTGATCTAACGGGCCTATTAGAACAACTTTTAATGTCCAAAGAACCATATATCCACAATACATCGAAGAAAAGAATAAGGTTCTTTGAACCATGAAGAATCTTCACTTTTAAGAATGTTCTTCTGTCTTTGGCTTCTGCTATATACAGTTCAACATGCGTTCCCCTTTTTAATGTATGTATTAAATATGTGTAATGACACCAGCAATGAATGGGAAAACTAACGATTTACAAAGATTTATACTCTAGAGATATTTCATCAACTTTTACCCTTTTTACAGGTAAATGAAATATTTGTTCTTACATGTAAACTCCGTTCATCGCAGCACTGCGTCCGCGCGTTTTCCATTTATTGCGCTGATGTAAATCCAAAATCCCAATCTGATCCATGATGGGTAAGTATAACCTCAATCCCAGAAAAAAAAAGAAAAAAAAAAAAAAAAATATATATATATATATATATATATATATATATATATATTCCGCAAAGGACTCTGGAAGATTTTTCAGACTGTCTCTACCGCTGTAGGTACATAGATTTTCACTGAAATCTGGATTCCGCACAAATGCGTCACTCTCAAATCCCACTCAACGTTCATTTTACGCGCTCCGAATTTAAAGTTGAACTATATTTTCCCAGTATTCATATAAAAAGAACTCTGTATCCAAACGTCGTCCGTGATTCCAGAAGATCAGGGTGCATTTTTAGCCCATTTACTCATTTCTCCAGTTTATTTGGCGCACAGCAGCAGTTTGCGCGTCTCTCGTGCGCAGGAACTGTTGCCAAACACCCTGCGCGCCCTTGAGCCGCGCTGCCGGATTACGCACATCATAAACCAACATTTGCGCACACCAAATGAGTTGAACAGCAAGAAAATATGACTCTACGATTCTTTCATTACACTTATTGTACTATGTGTATTACTGTATTATGTGTTTATTTACTGGTTCATAATTCTGAGTTCACTTCGGGCGCAGCTGGTTAGACATACAGGATTTGTGCTTCCAGTCTGTTTTATAACCATCAAAAGTCGTAAATCTGTTTGTTTACATTTTCTTTAAGGTTGCAATCAACTGTTTAGTCTATTTTAGTACAAATGATCGCCCCCAAAACACTTCTGATTTACTTTCCTCCATGACATGAATATTACCCTTGTATTTTGATAAGAAGCAACATTAAAAAGTCTTTCCTGTTTAAGAATTGATTTATTATCCATCTTCTCCCTCTGGTGGCCTCGATGTATAATTCTATTTTTAATAAATAAACCACCTTCCTTTCATTAGCACCTCCCGGTTTATAACAAATCTCTGTATGCTATTCATATTAATATCACCCTGCTTGTATTATTCTGTAAATATGTAATACTTTATCTTGTCTGCACCTGCCTTCTCTAGCCGCCTGTAATACCGTCGCTCTGCCGGTGGTGGCAGCACTGCGGCGCGCGAGTGACTGGTTTACACACAGCGTGTGACGTCGAGGAAGAAGAAGCGTCTTGCGCGCTTATAGTGTACAAACGCACAGTTGAGCAGTAATTTGTCGTTTTTAGTTTACATTTTAGCCAATTAAAGAGAAAAATGTCGGAAAGAAAAGTTTTGAATGTAAGTACCTCCTTCTTTAATTTTTATATTATTGTTGTGTACCGGTTTAAGTAGTTATTTGAGTAGCAATATCAGCATGCTAATAAAGTAGCTAACGTTACGCAATATAACTTAAACGTTAAATAGGTCATGTGAATTCGTTTTCCTAATTTACTTTGTAATGTTTTCGAAGTACATATACGTTGAAATAATCTTGAATACACCTCCTGAGGTAAACCTTGAAGTAAGTTTCTGTTTACAAAGGACAATACTGTGGTAAACTGGCACCTTACAGCATCTGTTCTTGTTTTTCCTCAGAAATACTATCCTCCGGATTTTGATCCGTCTAAAATCCCTAAACTCAAACTGCCCAAAGACCGTCAGTATGTGGTCAGATTGATGGCACCATTTAATATGAGGTATGCTTTATTTTGTCTCTGTGTGTATATATATATATATATATATATATTCATTCTTGCAGGTTTCAAATAAATACATGTTTTTAGAAACCAATAATATGCAATAATCATAATTGTATTAAGCTTCTCAACTAAGGATAATGAAACAAAAGTTTCCTGTTTATTTTATATTTCCTGAGCAAAAATATAATGACGCTTATACATGTTTACCACGTTTTATTATTACTTGTTTTACTTATATTATCTATTTATGATTATTATTGTATTATTAAATTACATTAAAAGACTGTATTTAAGGATGACAGCGCAGACCCAAAATGTAAAATCTTTAGCCACTATCTTTCAAACCGCTAGGTTTTTCCCATTCGTCAGTAAGAAGATTATAATCAATTAAAAATATAATACAGATTACTGATATTTTATATATATATTTTAATAAGTACAGGTCGGAATAAGTATGCTATTTCATTTTTAAATATATCTGTTACACTGAATGATGATGAAACATAATTTCACCCATATTTTGACGTTTTTTTCACAAAAGTTATCAGAAGCATTAAAGTACACACTTTATTTGCATTTAATATGCTTTGTGTATATCTAGTTAAAATAAATAAATAAACCTTCAGTCAATTTAATTTGATAAAGACACAAAAAATGAAGGATGTCTCTTCTTTGACCAATATATATCACTGCAAAAACAAGAGAGAAAATTATCAGTCAAATACAACAAGCTAAGTATATTAAATATGAAACAAGTGAAAAATCTCTTGATTTCTCTAGTAGAGAGAAATACATTAGAGATTATATCATCTTTGAGACAATAATGCTTGTTGGTACACAGGTGTAAAACGTGTGGAGAGTACATTTACAAAGGGAAGAAGTTCAATGCCCGTAAGGAGACCGTTCAGAGCGAACTGTACCTAGGGCTTCCTATTTTCAGATTCTACATTAAATGCACCAGATGCTTGGCTGAGATCACTTTCAAGGTACTAGAATAAACACACTCATCAAACTCTTTCAAACCAGCAGACAAACACTTAAGATTTGTATTGATGTTCTTTTAGTTGCACTTCATCTGATTGCTGTGTTTCACAGACAGATCCAGAGAACACAGACTACGCCATGGAACATGGTGCAACAAGAAATTTTCAGGCTGAGAAACTGATCGAAGAGGAGGAGAAAAAGATCCAGCAGGAGCGAGAGGAAGAGGAACTCAATAACCCCATGAAGGTCTGATAGAAATTTTAAAGCGGTCATATGATGCGATTTCTTGTTTTCCTTTTCTTTAGTGTGTTATGTAGCTGTTTGTGCATGTATAAGATCTACAGAGTTACAAAGCTCACAGTCTCCCACAAAAGGATTTATTCTATCTAAAAGAGAAGGCTGATCCAGACCAGGCTAAAACGCCGCATTCAAACAACGTCAAATACGTCACAATGTGGAAATATTTGTGTAATGCCGCCCAAATGTTCACGGAAAGAGAGAAGGCGTGGTTTCAGTAACCGCAGTGATGTTGATGCAGCCATATCAGCGAGACGATGTGTGTTTTTATGCGAAAGCACTTTATTTGGCCTTCTGAAAGTAGATTTGTTTACAACAGAACAGCACAACCCAAATGTTCGAATTTGTGCAACGCATTTTATGGATGACAGTTTCGTGAACATAGGAGAGTACAAAGCTGGCTGTGCACAAAAGCCGTTTAAAAAAAAAAAGGGTCAGTTCTGACTTTGCTTTGATAATCTGGCGCTTCTGAATCAGCGACTATAAGTATGTTTTGTTATTAGTTTAAGTATTTGCTATTGACTTTTCAAATGTGTAGTTTTGCACAGTGTAGAGTAACGCGTCGTGTGTGTGTGCGAGAGAGAGAGAGACAGGGTCACATCACGGTGGAGTCAGCTGTCTTAACCGCGGCAATCACAATGCACTGTGTCAGCTGGCCAATCAGAGCAAACTGTGCTTGTCGGAAGGAGGGGCTGTATAGAAAACGACTCGTTTGAGAGAGGCAGGGCATAGAGGAACTACAATAATGTACAGTATTTGAAAAATAATGTGTTTTTTGAACATTAAAGCATGTTAACATATTCTGTTACACCAAATACACAAAATAATGATCTTTAAAAAAGCATCATAGGACCCCTTTGAAATTGTCATATCCATTACCGTGCTAAAACCTTCTAAAAGTTGAAACTTTTTTTTCAGGAAAGTTTTGATCATGTTGATAATTTAGAGGCATTTGCATATCAAATATGATACAGTAGGCTTTATAGGGTTAAGTACACACTGCGGGCATCTCCCACACAAGGTTCTTTTGTAATGACTGACATGGTGGGATCAACAACAAAAATGTGCCATCTAGCTGAAGCTATTATCTACTGATGAGGTCCATCACGGCATGGCAGACAAACATTAAAGAGATTAAAAGAGATAATTGCAGCGTTATCTCAAAATATGACAGTTTAATGGTCAGAAATAAAAAGCAAACAGAACGTAAATGAGCAAAAGCTAAGTTTAATGTCTCCCTGGATGACAAAGAGCAATATTAGCCATTTCAGAAAGTGAGTCATAAAGAGGCCGTCCTCTGAGGCCGTCCTCTGAGACACTCAGAAAGATGAGTCCAATTTTCAACTACGATGACATTGCTAAACTACTAGTCATAAGCGTGAAGACAGCTCTTGCATATTGCAGATTTCACTTTCTATTAAATGATTATGAATATTATGTTGATGTTCTGAGCTCCATAATGCTAAAGCCATATTTTAATTTGAATCTGTCACTGCTAAAACATTACATGCTCCCGTTAGGTGGTATAATAAATAAATATGAGTGCATTCATCAATATGCAAATGATATGCAGATTTATTTTAGATTAACATCAGACACCCACAAGTTCATCAGCACTCTGTCTAACAGTGTGATATTAACTCTAGAAATGTGGGTGTCTATGAACTTTTCTGCATAGATAAAAATAAAAACAGCACATCTAAAGCTTGGGTACCTTGACTGATTATCACTGAAGATCAAAGATGATATCAAGAAATGATGAGTCATTTTGTCTTTATGAGGCTTTGGAGTATTTGGTGACCTCACACTGAAACTGAATATGGTTCAGAGTAATTTAAGATTACCTGATAGTATTAGGTAGTACTTATTTTGTTCTTTCAGGAAGTAATTGATACAAAACAGCACTGTGGTGGTATTATTGTACAGTAATATATACAGATTGTAATATCATGGCGATATCTTGTGTGAAATAAGATAGTAGGGTCTGAAACATACAAACTTGGATATTTCCACCTAAAATGGGTTTATTCGTTGCTTAGTTTGACTTTAAAGACAACTGAAATGGCAAAGGGCAGTGGGTTGCTGGACTAACAAGTCTCTTCATCTCAATTCTAGAGCTAATGAGAACCAGACTGCAGGAAACTGACAAGAGGAAAGACAGTGAGAGGAGACTACAGCATTAATATACAGAAAACATAAAGCTCAATGTACACAGACAGCATCTATTCTCAATGTAAATGCAAACTGCAAAACAGCAAGTACTCAGTTAAAACCCTAGCTGGACAAAATGTAACAAATGTGAATAAATCTGGGTACAAAAAGCGCTTCAACAGGCACACAGACTCTTTGTTGATGTGTTCATTAATTCACTCTCTAGACACAATCGGCTGAAGTGGCTGTTGCCCATTTTTCCAGCGTTATCTGTGTGGAAGTGCTTGCAAATGCACTGATTCAGAGCACGACTGGCCTCTTTCAGCCAGCCAGTGCTCACGTAGCCCAGCTGTGCACAGAGGTGATGGCATTACATAATCAACTGCACACACAGCTCTCAATCAACATTAGGGGATAAAAAATAATGTATGTGTGTGCACATTAAAAATGGTACAGCATTGTATAGTATGGAACAGCATATAGTACACCATGGTGTTTTTAAGGCCAAAAATGCAAGAAAGAAATAAGATGCTGTGTCTGAATCCACATTTAATATGCAAACTCTGTGAGTGTGTGTGCGTGTGTGTATGTATGTGTGGTGTAGGGCAGACCAGTTCTGCAGTGTTTGGTAAAGAGAGCACAGACACAAACATCTTAAGGGCTTATTGTGGAGCCAAACTGGGGCAGACTCTCTGCTTCAAGCATCTTCATGCCTCTGCAGAGTTGGTACACAGAAGTGTTTGTTTCCAACACATCAGCATTTTAGGGCAGGTAAGGTGCAGGCTAATACAAGATGAACAAAGTGCTTGGGTTTAAACACAGAGTTTATGCAACTTCATGTAACTTAAAACATCACGTCAGACTTCTCTAATACTTTTCTAGCTAGTGGGGGTCTTTTGAGACTTGTTAAACATTGTGTCGTGCAGATATTTATGAGATTCAAACAGGCTTCTAGATTCAAAAATGCATGTGAAGTGCAATGCAATTCAGGCAAAACATGATTAATACAGTGTGGTGTATCTAGGAACGCCATCAATGCTAAGGTTAATTGTGTTTTAATAAGCACAATGGAATAACTACGGTTGTCCTTATGAATGATAGCAATTCACCTTAGCTGTGAGAACTGAATAAAATTGCATGAAGGATGAATATGAACTTCAATTAAACTACTCATCAGACATTCCTAATTCAATTTGCACTGTATCAAATTTCCAGATGAAAAATACCCTTTAGTGAAACAAAAGGACTAGTCAGGAGCATTTAAAATAGAACCGAATGAAGATAAATATCTACAGTATACTGGTCATTTTGCCTTTGGAAAACAGTGTGACAGCAAATAGTATTATATACCGCAGTAGAGAAAGTGATTGCAAATTACATAGTTAACACTGCTTATCCAGTGTTAAAGATGATGATAAATAATGATTGGTCTGCAGATGTGTAATGTGCTGCTTAAAGAGGTCCTGCAATGGCGTTCAGTGCCTCTGCTCTTGTCCCACTTTACGGCTCTCAATAATTCAGGCCACAGAAACTATACATAGAGCTACCACACCACCGTCAATAATGCACAAGACGAAAAAGTCAACAACAATAGCCTTAAGAGTTGAACACCATAGAGACGTCAGCTCAAAAAAGCAACCAAGAGCAGCAGACTACAGAGGGCTGGTAAAGATGTTACCAAGATGCAGTATATAAACACACAAATACATGTGTTGAGATTTTCAATTTAAAATATTAATATAAAAAAAACAAAAAGAAAATGTAATGCTATCATTCAATAGTTTCGGTTTGGTTTTTAAAAAAATAAATTATTAATATTTTTATTCAGCATGGATGCATTAAATTAATAAAAATAAATAAAAAGTGGCTAAAACATTTCTACTCTTAGAAAATGTTTCTACTTCATATAAATGCTGCTCATCTGAACTTTCTATTCATCAAAGAATGCCAAAAAAAAAGCAGAACAACTGTTCAAAATCAGCATATCAGAATGATTTCAGAAGGATCATGTGACACTGTAGACTGGAGTAACGGCTGCCGAAAATTCATCATAAGAACACATTTTTAAAAATACATTATGTATTATGCATTACGTTTCATTATATATTATGCACTATGTTATTTTAAATAGTAATGGTAAATAGTAATATTTTAGATTTGACTGTTTACTGTTTTACTGTTACTGTTTACTGCTACTATTTTTGAGCATTTATTCCAAAAAAAAAAAAAAAAACTTACCAATTTTGAACTAATCTAATTTCTTGAGAGTAAATTAATAAATATGATTAGGGAAAAAACGGCATTAATGTGCTGGTCTTTATTATTATTATTATAAAACTGACTAAATATTACTATACACATTTTTG
This sequence comes from Labeobarbus marequensis, assembly GCA_034780575.1. Classification (NCBI taxonomy): domain Eukaryota; kingdom Metazoa; phylum Chordata; class Actinopteri; order Cypriniformes; family Cyprinidae; genus Labeobarbus; species Labeobarbus marequensis. The sequence goes on along the minus strand of JAUZSZ010000109.1, from coordinate 7,253,481 downwards.
TGTGCTGGTATACATACACAAACGTACAAATACATAAACAAATGTGATATATGACAGAGATAAACATTAATTTGCCATTGGTTAGCTATAGTGAGACAACTGGCTAACAGTGTCTCTGGATGACTTTCTCTGAATGGAAAAGAGCTCTAATCTTGTCCAGTCAATAGTTTGAGCTGAAGTGTGACTGAAAACCACACTCAGCCTGCACATACTGTAGCACCTCCTTAGCCATATATCACACTAGACCACCAGAGATGAGAAGTGTGGAGGTGTTTTCATGTAGAGACAGGTAATGGATGTGAAGCCACATGGGCATTTCTCCCAAGCCTTCCTGTGTCTGCCATCACATCATCAATCACTTGACCAATTTCCATATTTCAGTGTTAAATTCCATCTATACTGGTACTGACACCCTCTTCAGATGAGAAATGGGTCAAAACTAATGAAATTATAATCTACCAATCAGCAGGCAGAGCAATCCTGCATTGCTATTTATGTAATGCATATTAAGACAAAACACAAAATAAGTGTCACATGCACTGGATGACATTAGCTGTAATGCAGGAAGTACCAAATGAGAGCTCCACCTCTGCTTAACTAGATAATCCTAGAAGTTAAACACAGATCAGTACTGCAAGAGGAGAGCATGCACACACGCATAAACAGAGGGTCTTCAGAGTGCGGCATCCAGCTGTGTTAGTGCACTCGTGGAGTGTGAAGCATTGGCCTGATTCAGGGCGTTTAGCTGGATCTCTCTCACTCATGAACAAACAGATTACGTTATCATCACTGCTGTTGTATTTGTGATCTGAGAGCCATGCTGTGTAGAACTGTTCATGCGATACAAAGTGATATCAGCACACACAGCGACAAGAACAACAAGCATGTCAGAACAGGGGCTCCAGTGGTAAAACATGCTTATAGAAGGGCAAAACGCACTTAGAGGAACACAATTCTTTACAGCTACAGCAACATACAACAACCATTCACAACACTATAAATAGATAATATTCAACAACCACCTTCATTCAAAAACAGAATATTCTCAATTCAGCTTGCATTTTACAGTTTCCAAGACTTTTTCAGTTGTTCGTGATTTCTCGATAAAGATTAAACATACACCATTCAAAAGTTTGGGGTCTTTAAGATATTTGAAAGTATTTGACAGAATGGCTGCATTTTTTTGATAAAAATTACAATAAAAACATTTACAGTGAAATTATTAAAGTTTAATGTACTATATTACACAATGTAATTTATTCCTGTCCATACTGACCCCCAAACATTAAATTGTATGAACTGTCCATGACTTTCTAAGATTTTCTAAAAATTTTCAGTCCCGAAAATCACAATTTTACAAAGGTTTTTCAAGCCCTTAACAACTTGACCTATGACTCCCCATAGTGCACCTGTCCCCTCACATCCCTGGTACCTAGCCCAGATGGCAGTGGTTACCTGATACGGCTCATGCCAGCTGTGCGGATGGCAGGCGCACTCTGTCCACAGATCGCAGCTCCCCGCTTTGGCTCGGAGTGCGCCGCGGCTGGGACTCCTCCAGGAGTTCTCGGAGTGTGAAGCTGTGAGTTTGGCCCTCTGAGGGGGCAGAGTGGACATGGACGGAGAGGGTGAGGGCTGGTAGTTGTATCCATGCCGAGGTTCGTGCTGCCAGCTGCAAGAGCAGGGCACCTCGCCCACTCCACAATCTCCCACGCGGCCGTGCATCTCCACACAGCAACTCTGCTGCTTGCTCAGGTAAGCCGTCATCCCCAATGCACGTTCCACTCCTCCTTTTGCTCTGTGAGTTTCACCTCCCTGTCTCAAGGTTTGCGCTCGGGTGCGGGCGGCAGCAGCAGAGGACACAGCTGTGGTGAGCGGCACTCCTCTGGGCGGTATCAGAGCAGTGTGCTCTCGACAGTGAGAGAGCCAGTGAGAGGGCTCTGTCTGTGCATGTGTGCGTGCGCATCAGAGAGAGAGAAAGCGCGCGAGAGAAAGCTGGCTACTTGTAGGCACTAGGCATGTTTTAGTTAGGCAACAACAGGAAGACAGCGAGAGAGGGAGCACAAGAGGGAATAAGAGGAGAAAGAGAGGTAGACGAGTGTGTATGTGAGAAAGCTCTGTCAATTGATGATTTAACTGGCGGTGTGTCTTGACAGCATCTCTGCTCAAGGCAGAAGCAATCAAACCCTGAACAGCTGGGGACTGAGCTGCCTTAACCCCAAACCC
>JAUZSZ010000109.1:7150079-7160718 GCA_034780575.1 Labeobarbus marequensis | reverse complement strand
GGTTGGAATCCCAGCATCTCTTAGTTGGTCCCCCTCAGGGACCAGACATGAAGGTTCCAGAGCTCGGAAAGGGATGAAACACTGTCCCCTGTGCCTGAGACAGAAAATCTCTCCTGACCGGAATCACCCACAGCGAGCCGTCGAGGAGGAATGTTAGATCTGAGAACCACACTCTGGTCAGCCAACGAGGTGCTATAAGTAAGAAGCGAGACCCTTGTTGATGGACCTTGGCCAGGACTCCCAGGAGCAGAGCAATCTAAACCCAGGGGAGCTGGAGGAGTCAGAGGGAAGTAGAGGGGATATTGTGCTGTCTCCTGTGAAGCAAAGAGGTCCACTTCTGCTTCGTAAAATCTTTCCCAAATCTGACTACTTCGGGGTGGAGTGTCCACTCCCCGTGTGTCACAGATTGTCTGGACAGCAAGTCTTCTCCCACATTCAAATGCCCAGGGATATAAATCACCCTGAGGGACAGGAACTTGTCCTGTGCCCAAAGCAGAACCTGCTGCGTTAGACTGTTCAGGTGGCACGAACGCAGTTCGCCCAGGTGATTTATGTAAGAGACTGCCGCCGTGTTGTCCACCCACACTAGGACATGGTTGACACTTAACTGCTGGAGGAAGTATTTCAGGGCCCAAAATAGAGCCATCTTTTTGAGGCAATTGATGTGCCAGTCGAGAAGATGACCTCTCCAGATCTCTTGGGGCTGGACAAAAATCTAAACCTACACCCCAGCCCGTGAGTGAAGCGTCTGTCGTTAGCATCTTGCGATGACAACCCGTGCCTGGAGTGGGATTCAAAGTCAGAAACCAGGGATTCAACATGTGCAGGAGACAGCTGTGCCCGCACAACCCCCAAATATGTTGTCCTCTGAGCAGGAGGGAGAAAGCTTTTCTTGGCGTTGAGTCTCAACCCCAGAGATTCGAGATGAGCTAGGACGACATACCGATGTTGAAGCACTAGCTCTCGAGACTGAACCAAGATCAGCCAGTTGACTATGTAATTTAAAATGTGGATTCCCTGGAGTCACAGAGGAGCCAGAGCTGCATCCATGCATTTTGTGTATGTGCGGGGTGACAAGGCTAGGCCGAATGGAAGAACCCGATACTGGTAAGCTTTGTCCCCGAAAACAAACCTCAGGAACTTCCTGTGTTGTTGCAAGATTTCTGTGTGAAAGTATGCGTCCTTGAGATTGATTGTCATGAACCAATCACCTGATTGCATCTGAGACACATTCATTTTGATTGTCAACATTTTGAACTTGTATGTTCTGAGGTAGTGGCTCAACCCGTGACGATCTAAAATTGGACGCAACCCCCGATCTTTCTTGGGAACCAGAAAATACCTGCTGTAATACCCTGACTCTCTGTCTGGCAGAGGAACACATTTTATGGCCCCTTTGTCCAGCAGAGCTTGCAATTCCTGTGTCAACAAATGCGCTCGTTCCAGTTTCACAGAAGTGGAGACCATGCCGTTTAAATGTGGAGCATGATGTGCAAACTGAATCCTGTAGCCCTTCTCTACAGTCCTTTTGACCCATGGAGAGATATTTGGCAGTAGCTTCAACGCTGCCAGTTTCTCTGAAAGGGGCACTAGTTTTGACACTTTGCTTTGCTGGGAGGATGTTAGATGTCCGGTCTCCTGAAACGGGGCAGGAGGTAACCGACCATGTAACATTTCACTGGAAACCGCTGTCCTCAGAAATGCCAGTGGTGGTGGAGATTTTACAGCAGTCTCCTGAGGGTGCCCGGAAGGAGTCCCTAATCTCTGCTGTAATTTTTCGCGCCCCTCCCCACGGGGACACACCCTCATGGTCCTGAGGACTTCCTCAGGACTTCTTCTTTGAGGAGATAACTCTCCTCAGGTCTGGCCTCTTAGAGGCGGTCTGTGGAGTGCGGCAAGCAGTTCCCCAGTCTTTGCAAGAAGGTGCTCCCCACACTCTCCTTCTGGGCTTCTCGCCTCAGCGAAACCAGACCTGGTCGGGACTGGGTGGCCAACAGTCCCAATGCTTGAGCACGGTGGGGAAGAAACTTCACGAACGCTTCCTTGTAACGCTTCTCCTTCCGGAACCTGTGTCGACAGAGCCACCAAATAGGCCGGAAGGTGAGACGAGAGCATCAAGGAGGAATGCCCAGTTCCTACAGGTTCAGCTACAGGTGCCTCTCCATGAAGACCAATAGCAGCCATTGAATGGCTGGGGCCATCTGCTTAGTCGCAAGGAAAGACAGGTCTGTGGCCTGGTGAAGTTCTGAAAATGCTTCCTCATTGATGGTCCCGCCTGTGCTCAAGTGCTTCAGCAGATCAGCCTGGTACACCTGCAAGACCTCCATGGTGTGCAGAGCAGCACCAGCCTGACCCGCTGCTTGAAACGCTTTCCCCACCAGTGAGGTTGTCTGCAAGGCTTGGTGGGGAGCATAGGTTTTTTCAAAGAAGATGAGCTCCCAGGGGAGAGATAGTCCACAAGCATCTCTTCTACCTGGGGCATCATCCTATTAGCCCCATGCCTTTGCATCCACGATGATCGAATAAATCAACGTCAATGGTACAAAGACATGGGACGAGTAGGGCTTGCTCCATGAATGAGTTAAATCATCATGAGATCGGCAAAGAAGGGGAGAGACCGTCGCTGAGGTCCCTCGCTCCGGCCACCTGACACAAATCTGTCATCCAGCTTCAAGCGTTTGGGCGTATCCTGCTCCTGCGGCCAGTCCAGGTTTTATCTGTCAACTGCCCGAGTCACCACCTCGAGTAACTCCTCATACATTTCATCATCACGAGAAGAGCACTTTGAGGCAGTGCTCTCGACTTCCATCTCCGCAGAAGCAAGAGATGAAGTGTCCTCCGCCCGTTCTGAAGAAGTATCGGGGCGTGCTGCAGAAACGGATGCTAGGACCTCCCGATCTGGTGAGAGCATGAGAGAAAGGGGCGTACCCGTCTCACGTGCCTCAGCCAGATTGACACGCAACCCCCAGGGTCTTAACGAGGGAGCGGCGGCTCGCTCCTCCTTGAAGAAAGCACACGAAGCACTTTGATTGGCAAAACATTGCAGTGCTCTCATTCTCCCTCGAGCCCAAGGGCAGCATGCTCATCCCCCAAACACTCGAAGCAAATATTATGCAGATCATCCTCAGAGATGAGCCTCAAGCAAGGAGGCACGCATCTCTTCACAGATTCTGACATAACGTAAGTCCTAAGGTTCTTTCTTTCCTTTTTTATTTCATTTCTAGAAAGATAGACTGCAGTGCATCATGGAGAAACTCTCTATTACACACACACACACACACACACACACACACACACACACACACACACACACACACAATATGGTCCATGAAGACAAAGAAATCTGAAGGTGTGTCTCTTTCATGTCCATTTATAACCTCTAAGGTGCATGTAATCAAATGATGTCACCTACCAAGGTTATTTAAGCCAATTCTTGGCGTGTTTGACACACATGCTTCACAACCAGTCAAACAAAGAATGTTCTCATTGGAGTTATTGAAACGCATCATCGAGAGTAGCTTTTGATAGGGAACCTCTGATATGTTCCTCTTTTTTCTTCTTCCAATTCTCTCTATCTATAGTCGATCTATTAATATCCGTCTGTGCGCTCTCTTCTCTCTATCATTACAAGACATGCCCCTTACTGCTGATTGGCTACAAGTGTGTTTTGGAACTCGGTTCGACATTGTGCTCAAAAGTGTTTTTCAAAAATTGCTTCGTGCACCTTTAATGTTATGATTTTGTTCATTTATAGTATCAATATGGAATTTTTCTTGCAACTTACTTGGCTGACAAATGCATTTCACAAAATTGTCAACATTTTCAAAAAAGTAATTAATTCAATTGTATAAATAATTATTTAAATAACTCTTGAGTAAATATCTTTTGTCTCTGCTTTCCCTATCAATACGGAACAACTTTTTTTTTAATATATCAAGAGATAAAAAGACAAACATCTAAAAGATTTTGGGACTTTTTTTATTCTGGATTTCTTTATAGACTTTGTCAGGGTCCATTAGCACATTATGTACAAATAAAACCATGTGGCCAGTCATTTATGTGTCAAAGCTTTTAGTGATGTCACTGTCTGTTCTTGTATAAGAAATGACTTTACAAGCACACTATGGCTGTCCAAAAAAAAAAAGAAAAGAATATTCATCGAATTTAAAATAAAATTCCACATTCAAATGCAGAAATGTTGAATTTGAATTTTAGGTGTGTGTCAGGCAGCCTTATCAGTGGCGCACAAAATGTGATGATGATCTAATTTTGTTGTTTTTTTATTTTTTTGTAAGCCTATCCATTTGAACCCACTAGATGTGGTGAAGCTGCTTTGTTCATTCAAAATATTGCAGGAAAAAAAGAACATCAATGCGGAGAAGATCTTGTTTACAGTAAAACTGAAACCAAGCCATTCACACAGAATGCATATTTTGCACATTTTCAAAAGGGACATCTATCACCGTTGCACTTGCGTCTCACACAAGAGAGCCGTATGTTTAAATATCCATGTAAAATTAATGCAAGTTCAACATTTAAAAATACATGTCTCCAGACTTTATGCCATTTTTTTCCCCCATCCCACTGCATCTCATATTTTTAAATTAAAAATGTACTCTGTGTGATTGGCTTTTGTCCCTTTGTATTAAACTATGATGCTGTTTTGTTCAAAACTAAGCAACTTTATTATTTATTTATTATTATATTTGGTTTAGAAATATTATGCATTGTTTCACAGATATAGTCATACTATTTTATTGCTTTAATAAACATGCATTAGTAATATTTTTCTTGATGCACCCTCAGGAGAGAGAACCCCCCCAAAAAAAATCAATAAGTAAATATATAAAATAAATTAATAAAATTATGCCTTTTAAATTTAAATATAATTTGAATATTAATAATATTTAAGTGCAAAATTCGAATTTAGTTTTTCAGCAATTTTGACAGCCCTAGAGCATACCACTATAATATACAAAATATATGCTATTTTCTCTTTCAGTAGGACTTAGGCAGGACTTTTCCCATCATATGCTTTTTTGTATTTTGTTCAGGCTTGAATAGCATAATGTAACATTTTGGTGCAAATATGCAAAATAGAAAACCAAAGCTTGAGGCTAAAATGGCAAATATCTCCACAGCTACAGTGAATTTTCCAGGAGAATTGACATAAGCTGGTATAAATGTGATCCATACAGCACAAAATATGAGCATAATGAATGAGATGAATTTGGCTTCATTGAAGTTATCAGGCAGTGTGCGAGCTAGAAAAGCCAGAATGAAGCACAAGACAGCCAGTAGGCCAATGTAACCCAGAACAGTCCAGAAACCTATAATAGAACCCAGACTGCACTCAAGAATTACCTTTTCCTTATAATATTTCATATTTTTGTATGGAAATGGAGGAAATAATGATAGCCAAAGTACACAGATAAGAACCTGTATTAGTGTAAAGGCAAGAACACTGAGTCATTGTTGTGCAGGCCCAAACCATTTCATGATATTACTTCCTGGAAGTGTAGCCTTGAAGGCCATTAACACAACTATTGTTTTCCCCAGAACACAGGAGATACAGAGGACAAAAGTGATTCCAAATGCTGTGTGCCGCAACATACAGGACCACTCTGTGGGCCGTCCAATGAAAGTAAGAGAACAGAGAAAACACAGAGTCAATGAGAAGAGCAGCAGGAAGCTCAGCTCTGAGTTGTTGGCTTTTACTATGGGGGTGTCCTTCTTAAACAGAATGGCCACCAGCACAGTTAATCCAACTCCAAACAGTGAGAAAAAGATTAGCACTATACCCATAACTTCTGTGAATGACAGAAATTCTACAGCCTTTAAGACACATTTATTTTTCTCAGCATTAGACCAGTATTCCCCTGGACACTGCTTGCAGTTATTTGAATCTGGAATAGAAGTTTTGATTACTATAGTTACAAACAAAAGCAGGATTATTGTGTTACATGTGAACTGTTTGTTAAGACATGCAGAAATCACAAAAGAAGAAGGAAAAACAAAGAAGGAAATAACCAGTTTTCTTTGACACTGTGAGATGGGCTGAAGATTACCTGACTCATTACTGATTTCTCCTTCGGCACATGGAATACAATCGTAACAACAGACAGGTCTTCCTTTCTGTGTAGCCTTCCTAGTGCCTGGAGGGCAACTCTCACTACACACAGACCTTGGCTTCTACATAGAAAAATTATATTGCACATAACTATTTATGTCCCAGTTTCAACAAAATCTTTACAATAAATAGTGGCATTTACCTCCAGCTGTCCTCCAACCCAGATTATGTTTTCAGTTTTGAGCACAAAGCGCTGGTCTGGAGGCAGTGAGGCATCATAGTATCCCACTGGTTTAAATTGGACTGATCCATCAGTCCTGCTGCCAGTTTACAACTTCATATTGGGCTACTATGCCACCAGTGCTGTCAAACCACACACGATCACCCATCTTTACAGTGAAATTTACGTTTTTTAGAGCCTCAACCACCTATTGTGGACACATGCAAACAGAAATGTGTTATTCCAGTGGTGATTAATCTGCACATTTTGTCTCCCTTATTTAACAGACCTGATTCAGATCATCAGGTCAGTAGGAAAGAGCTCCATAAACTGATCTGAATGTGTCAAATAAGGGAGACATACAAAATGTGCAGAGGTGAGGTGAGGTTGGGGGGGGGGGGTGTTATAACCACTGGGTTATTCTTTTGGTCTTACTTTCTACTTGTCTACACTCTCTTTTATTACCTTCTGTGGTTGTATTTTCAGATCTTTTTCACAACCCTTCATGTCTTTGCACTTGAGTAGACTGTGCAGTGAATGAGCCACAGCATAAACTGCTTTGTAGACATTGATTGCATATCTTTGTTCAGGCACATCTTCATTGTAGTTTTTCAGCACAAGCAGATCTTGATATACATTGCAACTTAATGCATATTGAGAGGAATTTCTCTCAGTCTGTAAGCATGGAAAAGCTGTATCCCAGAATGCTTTTCTAACATAATCCGAAAAACCTTCAATATCAACTTTTCTCACTGCAAACCCCAACGACCCTCCAAGCACATGAAAATTGTTTGGAGTGATCAAACTCTTTGTAGTTATCCATGACTCGACACCAATCATTTGGAGACCTGTAATGTTTTCAGTATTTAGCTGCTTGAGTAGGTTGTACATTTCAGAAGTAGTAAGAAATGCAACAATCACTTTTGCAACAATCTACCGCTTTTTGGAGTTTGTCATGCTCTGTTCGGTAGAATTTCACAGAGTACTCCACACAGATCCCCTCTTCCTGGGCTGTATTCAGAAATATGGCCATATCATTGTTCCCATAGTCATTGTCACTGTTCACAGCTCCAACCCAAGACCAGCCAAAGTGCTTGACTATGTATGCAAGTGCTCTGCTCTGGTGGTAGTCACTAGCAATAGTTCTAAAGAAAGAAGGATAATCTTTCCTTTTACTGAGACATTCACATGAAGCTGAGTGACTTATCTGAAAAACAACAACAACAACAATAATAATAATAATAATAATAATAATATAAATTAATTAAAACCATGAAACAGTGATAAAATACATCATTAGTAATTATTTCAGGTTTTTACGGTCATTGCTCCTTACCACAGGAATTTTAAAAGGTCCTGTAGTTCTGGAAAGAATCACTGTAGCAGAAGACTCAGTTTCTTCTATGATTGCATGTATAGGAGATTTTCCATTGCATATTTTCCCAACTACAGACACATGACCATTCAACAAAGCCATAGTTGCACTTATGGTAGACTGTCTTGAACCACAACTATCATAGATTTGGTAGCCAATGGAAACATTTGGGAGCAAACTTTCACTTCGATTAATCTCATCAATGGCAAAAATCATTGTCTGAGCCATCCGAAAACCTCTTAGATTCACACTGTGAAAACATAAAATAGCAATTTTAATTTTTTTTTTTTAAAATGTTGTTCATACATTGAACACCATAACATTCCAGATATTATGATAGTGTATATTTGTCTTTCTTTTTATCTGGTTGTATTAAATATATTATCTGCTCCAATTGTTTTCAGTGTAACAAACCTGGAGCATGATAGCAGCTGAGGTTTTTTTGTAAACTCAAATGAAGTTAATTTCTCTATGCTCCGGATTGGAAAAAGTGCTCCAATTGTTACTTCTCCATCCTTGGATAACAGTGGATACTTCAAGTCTCCCATTAATTGGCAAAGAGACGTTTCTGCTTATGTATGAAGTTGATGGAAAAGCAGGAGTTTGTAAATAAAGAGAAGCATCCCAAAGGTTGGGCTTAACTGCAGATGTCAAATGCAAGGAACCCAATACAGTATTTGGACTTTTATAGACAAAATTCATATGAATGAGTGTGAATGTAGCCAATGAGGTCATAGGGTGGTACGTAAGGCAGGTCAAGTGAAGTGGAGTCCAGCTAATTTGAAAGGATCTGATTTTCTGAAATTATTAGATAACAGTAAATTGTAAAACTTTTTAAACTGAAATATTCAGTTTGTTGTAAACTTTGATTTAGATCTTAGTTTAGATCTGTAGTTTCTATTTGGTCTTTAAAAAAAAAAGACCTGTTTTCAGTAAATTGTAATTATGGTCTCTTGAAGCATCTTGGAGATGATGCCACAGTTTTTCTTGATTTAGTCTGTCTCAGTTTGTTCAGTTTCTTCATGTCATTCCAGATAGACTGGATGTTGATGAGATCAGATCTCTGTGTGGAGCACTGGCTATTGTCAGACTCCTTTGTGCAAACAAAAATCTCACTGGATTATTACGATTAATGGCAAAATGAATGTTTGGAAATATAAACTGATATTTCCTACTGACACACTACAGCAAAAACAAAAAAATGCTCTGGCTCCCAGTAAACATTGGACTATGGTGGCTGGTGTATCTACAGCATTTTCATGTTCTATACAATAGAATCGCCAATAACTGGGGTACTTTCATCATGCTTCTTAGTGGGTGCCTCACTGAATGGGGAGAACCTGTTTAATGTTTTGATCAGAACGGAAGAGTGGTGTTTTGTCCCGTGACTATTCCGTATTGCATGTTCAGATGTTCATACAACAAAATATTCTAGGGGCCATGAAATAGTGAAAATCAGCAAAAATGCTGGCGGTGGCTGACAACTTTTTTCCAAAAACGCAGGCGTAGGTGTAGTTGAGTACTGTGGAGTGGGCTTGAGTTCACTGCTTTCTCTGAGGTATGAGTGAGATGTATTTCCTTCTCCGCAAAGGCCCTTGCTCTGAGGAGCAGTAGTTTTGAGCATGAGTGGGTTATTGGGTCCGGTTGTTGCTTATAGGCTCTTAAAGCTTGGCTAAAAGGACCCCCACTCTCTCTCTCTCTCTGAATCAGAGAGCATGGAACAGTGTACAGCTGCCATGCAGTTGACAAGTCTCTTTGGCAGCCTGTTAGACTGCCTCTTCTAGTCTAACACTGCCTTATGGTTGAGCTAGGCAGTGCTCCCCTCACTCCAGGGGTTAGCCATGAGCCCGCTGCTCCCAGTATGAGATGTGAGAGCTTGCCTCAGTCTGAGGGCCGAGAGTGTCGTTCCCGGGAACTCCATGTGCAGCCATACCGAGTTGTCAGGCCTGTCTCTTCCTTGGTCATTTGCCTCTATGGTAGGAGCCTGCTGCTTCCGGATGGAACACGTGATTCCCTTCTAAGCTGAACCCCGGTTCCTAGTGCCCATGTAGTATGCTTTGGTTACCACAGCTGCTATTAAGGTTTGTTATTCAATGGTATCTAGTGGTTGGGATATTGGTGTAGAACTGATTAACAAAAGTGTCTGGCTTGAACATTTGGTGTGTTATCTCCTTTTCAGATGTTGGAGTTTTCCAAATGGAATGCTGGCTTTTCCTGGTTGGAAAGGGTACTCTTCATTGACCTGAATGAATATTTCATGCCAGCTACATTTATCTAGAGTCTACAAGACTAAGATTACATAGTCAACCAGGGCTTTGAAGGTGAGGATTACAGCACATATGGAAAAGAATTTGATGTGAAGTGTGATCTGTGTACTTGACTATCCTAAAGGTACTTTGGCCTTGCCATTAGCCAGATAGAGTGGGCCAGGGATGAAGGTTATCATGGGAGTTGAGCTCCTTCCACAAGTTATTTGGGAGAAGAAATTCTTTCATAATCTCTCGTAGTTAACTTGCTCTTGTATCTACGATGGCCTTTCCTTTCCAGGCTCCAATATTAATGGGAACAATTAACTTGTTAGAGGCAGTGGAATTGTGCCCTGAAGGGTGGAATAAGGTGGATGGTTTCCAGTAAGATGTTGTCCTTTACATCTCCATCACTGGACTAGAGATTTTTCAGCAAGTCAGTTTGCAGTGGGACTTTGTGCTCTCTGTTAGAGTGGGCTTCCATTATTTGCTCTGTAAGTGAAGATGAATTGATTGATTCTCATTTTATTACCTGTGTTTTGGTCTTGACTTGTTCTGCCAGCTCATCTTAATAGTCTTCAGGAAGCAAGGCTGAGAGGAAAGTCGATTTGCTTCAGGTAGCAATAGAACACTGAGCAACTTCCCACCAATCCCTTGCCATGGTGTATATATATCTATATATATATATATGTGTGGCGTGAGGTGGTTTTTTAAAATGAGGAGGCAGA
>JAUZSZ010000109.1:7069348-7080268 GCA_034780575.1 Labeobarbus marequensis | reverse complement strand
TGGAAAAGCGAGGTAGAGAATTTCATGCCGTTCACACCGCTCAATCTAGACAACAGCTGAGCCAGCATGCTCTCATTGGCCAACACGGCTCTCAAGTACCTAGTTTCATTCTCCAACTCCTCCACTCTCTTGTTTAGATTGCCGTTTTCCTGCTTGAGAACACGATTTTCTGTTGTCAAAGAACCAACTCTCTGCTCCAGGCCACTGACGTATTCTTTCTTCTTTAAACGGTTCATCCTCGCTGCAATGGCATTCTTGTTGATGATCTGACCAGAGACACCTTGCAGTTTTGACCTCTGAACTGCACCTCTACTGTGGGATGTGGCAACATCAAGTAGTGCGCTTTGGTCTGTCTCATCGCTGGTCGTTGTCTGTGATTCAAAGTCGACGAAAGCATCAAGCACATTGTTGTCCAGGTCCCAGTTGAACCCAGAGCCAAGCAGATCATCCAGGCCCCAATCATTGGTGTCGCTTTCTGGGGAAGTTTGCATGTTCGTGTGACTTGTATTACTGGTTTTCAAAACACCATCAACCTCGCGAGAGGTACTTGTACATTTGATGTCAGCGTTTAGGCTGCTTCTTCCTCTTTTTCTGGTGACCATGGCTGTGTTTCTGGATATTGTGGAAACTGCATAGAAACAAAACATTAGGAAATTAGCAAAAAATAAATAACAGCAATCTGCACACAAACGAGCTTATTTTTATTGTATGGGAGAAAGCAATGAAAATTACAGATAAGTAAAGGTGCCAAACCACTGAGAAATGTTCGACTAGAGAAAGCCAAACCAATTTGAAACAACAAGGAAGAGAATGTAAATTGTGGGAGTTAACACGTTCGAGCTCAAAAAAATTGAGGAGAAAACATCCACATTCTTCTGTACTTTTGCCGTTAGCGAACAACATCTAACAAAACACTTAAATATATGGGGGTTTTATATACATAAAACGTGCATTTCAATCTATTCTCTTAATTTTAATATAATAATCGATATATAAACAACTCTTATTATCGAATACAACAACGAATATACCCTTCGCAGTGGTTTTGTTTAGTAGGCCGCAGTAGCGCGCATTGATCTGCGTGACAAAACAGTTTCTTCAAAGAAAACGACACATATTTTGTTTATAACCGAACCAACTTACCTTAAACCGAATGCTGATGTATTCTGACGTGGATTGGTTGAAGAAAAATACGAGAAAACTGAATTAACAGGGCAGAAGAGAGATTAAAGCTCAGACGTTGTAAAACCAAAGTACAAGCAACGCGCTTACAAAGACACTGAGCGGAACTAAAATGGCGACTCCTCAAGTATCGCGATACTTCTTCTTCTTCTTCTAGTTTTACGGCGGATCGCAACCTAACAAGTGTATCGCGATACTTCACGTAAGCATCGTTTATCACAGAGGAGCAACGATTGTTTGTTTCAAACAAATTGTTTTTTTTTTTCCAGCAGCCGTTGTTGTCAGTTTATAGTTCCTTACACAACAAAATTAACGTTTATTTATTACTGAATATACAGAATTTTACATATAAAAGTGATGCCAGTTTATAAAAGTTTAAAGTTTATTAAAATCAACGTCTTATGATACTCCCTCAAGGCAATAAACAAACGATCTTATTTGCTGCAAATTGAAAGATTTTAAGGCATTTTTATTTTAAGACATTAAATCCACATAATTTACAATAACAAGCATATTATATTTTTCATTCTCTATGTCTTCCTCAACAAAAATGTCAAGAAACCACCAGTTAGCTCCTATATATTTAACATTACATATTGTCTTTCTACATACTGCATTCTTCATGTTCACAATCATTTTTCATGCCTCAGTTTCTTACTATCTAGACATTCTTGCCATGACCATCATTCTCAAAGGTAAAATATCTTCCACCCATTCATTTGGAGATTGCATCATTCTCTCCCACAGGGCTGCTTCAGCAACATTAGAGTCCATCCAGTTCACTTCAGTGCCATAACTTTTACCTGCAATAATACTGACAATCAGTTGTGACAATTTTACACTTTTTTTTAAGTATGGTTGTAATTTCTCTTTCAGTTACCTGTTCCTGGACCCAGCCTAATACCCCCAATGAAGTGGTTGTTGAGTCTGTCGTGATCCCACACAGTAAGCTCCACGCAGGCCTCTTTGAGGTCCTCTTGCCTGAAACCATCATACACCATGGTGTGGTTAAACACTGGGTTTGATGCTCTCTTCAACACTCTGGTCTTCTGACGGCTTTTCCGGCTGGTATCTGGAAGGACTGCGCTGAAAAGACCAAATTCAAACGTGATGGGCATCCCACATTTAATGAGCCAACATATATACAAATATATCCAATAAAACAGCAATAAATACCATTTGACAAAGGGGTCAATGGCAACACCTCTAGTAATAGGCAGATTCTTGCATTCTTTC
This sequence comes from Labeobarbus marequensis, assembly GCA_034780575.1. Taxonomy (NCBI): domain Eukaryota; kingdom Metazoa; phylum Chordata; class Actinopteri; order Cypriniformes; family Cyprinidae; genus Labeobarbus; species Labeobarbus marequensis. Next base: position 7,077,850 of record JAUZSZ010000109.1, on the reverse strand, counting down.
ACCCATATTTGCACTTCACCATTTCCCTTGCTCTTGTGACCTACAGAATTAGCATGTTACCAGAAAGGAAGATGCTTCTAAAAACATATTTTAATCAAATACAAGGTGTCAGCATCTTACTGTGAGAAGGCTGTGGGACAAAACGCAGAGCGACTTTAATCTCTGCACTCATTTCCTCACTACCGACAGAATGTTTTGGGCTGGTGGGAATCTGGACCTGGGTTGATAAAGAAAGACATGCTTTAGTGGAATTCCAACAAACATGACCTAATACCCTTTAGTAACAAACAGGACTTTAGATGTGTTGTTCACAGACTTCTCAAGAAAAACACTTTAGAAAAAAATATTTTGCTGTCCATATCTTCAACAATATTAACCTGCATACAGATTTGATCAGTGGGCCACCAGTTAAAGACTATCCTAAAAGATTATTTTAACCAAATAGACATGACTATGGATATCTTACCCTTCCTTTGAGTAAATACTCATTCATCTGAGTGTTACTGAAATCCCATTCGGCCAAATCGAGCTCAACCTCTCCAAGAAACATGTTACGCCCAAATGTGTCGTTGTGCCACACAGAGGTGTTCAGCTTCTGGGTTTTCAACATCTCCATTGGAATCTTAAACTGCATGGACAAGACAACTTTGATCATCAAATTCATACCAAAACATATCTCAAGAAGTTTATAATTCTCATACCCGTAGTATTTCACTATAAGTTGGATCCAGAGTCTTTTTCCTCACGCATGTTTTTTTCTTTCCATATTTTGCTTTGTCAGGTAACAAGTAACATTTAACATACCTGAAGTTCAGTCAAATAAAGCACATATATTATTGTTTATCTATCTTGAGAGAAGCTATATTCTTCTGATGACAAATATTATTTCACTTACGGATCAGATCGGTTCCTCTTAACATCCGCCACGGCGAGGTCCTTGCACTGCACAACAAAGATGTGGAACTCTCCCAGTTTTTGCACGTAGTGAATGGCGAACTGGATTGTGCCTTTGACCTCCACATTACCAAACTCACTACTGTAGATGCTCATTACACTGCCAGTGACCTACAAATACCCCACACAAAGAAACCTTTTCATTATTGCATGTTATAAAATAGCTTAATACGTACATTTGCATTATATTAGAGCAAAATTAGTTCTATTCAGAATCATTGGGTTGTGTTGCGGTCACATACAGAGGACATGGAGGCCACTTCAGAGCAAGTGCTAAAATTAGAAGGAGTGTTGCATGTTCTCAGTCTGTCATAGTGGAAACTGCTCACTGATGCACAGTCACTGTTTCTGAAATCCATCTATTAGTCACATGCACAAACAACAGGAAATTGTTAGCCTGTATGCAGGTTAATAAAGGCAGTGGATGGTGGTGTTTAGCTACAGGCAGTGATAAGGTAAATCATAAAAATAAGACACAATTAGAACTAATCCAGTGTTATTCAGCATTTAAGATGCTCGTGGGTTTTGGTTTGTATTTTACCTCTTGTTGCATGAACGCAGGCACTGACAAACTCATCATTTTCACCTGTTCTGGGTCGGAGAAGGATGTTTTGGTGTTGGAAGTGGCTGTAGATACTGAGACAAAGGAAACAGTCAAACAGTCATTTGATGGATGCACATTCTGGATCAAGATGAATTTGAGTTAGTTTTAGTAGAAATAACTAATTCTGAATAGTTCTGAGATTTTGAAGAGCACATTTTATATTTTATATAGATAATTGATTTAGTTACTCCATCTACCTCTCCATTAGATGCATGATCTGGGTGGTACGGAATGCAAACCACTTTAATAGTTGCCATTAATCCATGTGCTCATCAAATTTTCATGTGTCAGTTAATGCATTGCCTCAGCCATTTCAAGAAATAAAATATACATGAAAGACCAAGGGTCGATTATGGAGAGGAGGTTTAATGTACTTGATGCTAATTTAATGTCAGGGGCTTACCTTCTGCTCTTAATGTAATAATGCAAATGTATAATACTCTATGTAGTTAATAAGCTATAGCAGAGGCTGATGTCAAGTCATTTAAAATAATTATGAAATGTATTTACAAATTGACACGTATTTACTTTATTACTGATTTATCATTAATAATCTATTTATTAAAAAGACAAATATTTACCATTTTCCATACTCAGCCCAACATCACTCCTTGGGTCTGTCTTCCATCTCTCTTCTTGGTTCAGATGACAAAGTATTGTAAAATAAAGATTTAAACAAAAATCGATTAATTGCATTACAAAACATTATGAAATGCAGTACAGCATAAAAAAAATCTTGAGAAACCTGGGTATACTATCTTTCGATTGCACTAGAGACATGGGGAGCTATAAACAAATGTCCAGCAGAGGGCGAAAGAGACTGTCACTCCTACTGAACTGAGAAAGGTCTCTGTAATAGTCATGATCCTCAAAGACATTTTGACTTTACCTTAAATAAGGTCTTAACGTCAACAAAAAATAGGGCAAGAAAGATAAAGGAAACTTACGTAAAGGTGTGGATGCCAGGTCCTCTAGACTCTTGGAAATAGAGATGGGTCTGGCATTGGCTCGTTCCAGGGCAGCTTTGACCGGGCTGTCATCCTCACTGTCCCCTGTCACAGCCCATATCAAGAAAGAATCAGCAAACCATACAAAAACAGAAGTCTACTGATTCATTATATACAACTATTAGTAATGACTATCTGATTTGAAACACTGATTTAAGGTGGTATTTCCATCCATTAGCTTTCTGATTTCAGGGGATTTGAAATGTATATGTAATTATTATAAGGTACAATGTGTGTCATTTTAAAAATAACAAATAAGAGTGACCAAAAAAGCTCAATATAAAATTAAATATAGACAAACAATAATTAATTTAATATTAGTTATAGATTTAAAATATAACAATTTAAAAAATAACAATAATAATAATTCTGAAATATAAAATTTAATAAATTTAAAAAATATAATAAAGACTTTAATGATTGTAAGCTGATTTTTTCAGTGTCAGAGGTACTTGTGGTCATTTGACTGTAACTGTAAACAATATTTCAAACACCATGTTATAAAATTAAACTTACCAAGAATTTTAAAAATGACACACAAAAAAAGGTTTCATGATTTAAAATAGAAAAAAATCTGATTGCTGAATTAGATCATTTTAGAAACACATAGAGGCAGGGCTTAAATAGTTATAAACCTGTAGAACAAGAGGTAATTTTATCATGTCTACAAAGTTGAGCAACTTACTTGAGCAAAGTATCAAGTAGGACATGTTTCTCAGGTCACACTGAGCAATTGTTTTAAGCACATAAACCCTGCTTCCACAAGAATCACAGAACCAATCAAGTTCTTTTCTACTGAAACTAGACTGAACCAAAATGGAGAGGTGAGCTCACAGTATGAACTGGGGTGTGAGATTGACCAGGCTTCAGGTGTGGAGCTCCCAGAGGAGTCAAAGGTGATCTCCTCTGATTCAAGCAGGGAGTGTCGAGAAGGGGAGCTCTCATTGCTCATTCTGCCTTGGTTCACCTGTTCAAAAGTTTCACCTGCCTGCACCTTAGCCTGTTTTCTTTCATCTAAGACTGCCTGCTCAGGTACGCCCAGGTAATGGTGTAAACTCAGGGGAATATAAAACCGGGTCAGAGAGTCCGCTGACAACTTTCGTTCTTTGGGCCTGATGGGTCTTACATCACAGCCTCCATCTGAAGTCTTCCTGTGGTGTTCAGGATAGATGCATGACCTGGTTTGCCCTGTATTAACCCTTACAGTGCACAGACTCTTGTTGGCAGGATTGATATCTATCACAAAGGTTCTTAGGGGAGAACCTAAGGGATCCTTCCTGGATTCTTTGTTTGGATATGAATCTCTATGAGGTACTTTAGACTGCAGTAATGGGCTGGGAGTTCTGGTTTGATCTTGGTCTTTTGGGTGGTAAATGTCAGTGGACTGTGGCTCATGATGTTGACCTTTTGCAGGGAGACTTCTGAGGGGAGAGGATTGTGGACTTGGCTTTGAGTGTTCATCTGAAATAGACCGTTTGAAATTAGAAATATTCTGGGAGATGTAAGGTACCCTACCTCTGATATCTTGAAGGTCTTGTAATGGCACTGTACTTGGACTTCTTTGTTTTTCCTCGGTCTGTTCCATCTTCTCTTTTTGTGTCAGTCCAGCCTCTTTGAAACTCATTCTGCCTGGGGAACTTTGGCTGGTTGACCTGATGTCAAACTGAGGTTCAGAAAGTTCTACTGAAGAACATTTTGGAGATGACTCTGGGGATGGATCTTTAACACTAGCTGTGCACGTTGGTGAGCCTACAATTACTCTAAGGCCGCTTTTTTCTTTCTCCCAAAACGACTTGAGATCATTAATCGAAACTTTATCCTCCTGTTGACGTAGGGACATTTTGAAGGTGGACATTTCCTTCTTCAAGTCAGATAAGTCCCTGGAGATTGATTCTTCCTGTAGCTCATTGCCCAGATATTTATCTTTGTGTTTTAGCAATGAATTTGGTGACAATTTGGCATTCATTTTTACTGTGAGAGTTTGTAGTTCACTGCTTGAAACTTCTGAGGCCCTATTGCTCTCCACACTAGAAGGTTTCTCATCTTCATGTGAGGATATGGCTGATATAACAACACCATTGGATGTTCTTCTAGGTGAGATTGGAGAAATCTCACACGATGTAGATTCTACATCATCTGGATTTGGGTTTGGATCATCGAGTTTGGGTTTAGATGGGCTGATGCTGGAATCTGACAACCTTCGGTCCATAGCATCGCTATAATTCTCATTAAACTGAGATGTCTCACTTTCTTCTACCTCGTCTTCTCTTTTGATGCTCAGTATTTTAGGTCCTTTGTTCCCCCTTTCCCAGAATGACTTTAGGTTGGCCAGTCTTTCTGGTGATATTTCACCTTGGTCAAATGTCTCTCTTTGAGGAGGATCTTCACATACTGGTTTGGCTGTTTTTTCCTGTAGTATTTCTGCAGTCTTCCTGTTTGTAGGAACAGAGGTCTGTGGAAGTATATTATCATCTTCAGACCTCAAAGTACAAGATGTTTTATATTCTGAACTTTCTGTTTTATCTTGACTTATTTCTTCTTGGTCAGATGCTTGAACTTCAAGACTCTTGTCTTTTTTCTCTGCTCTCGAAAACAATGCAAAAAGCCCCCTACATGGCTTTGGTGGTGGTTTGGTCTTTGGCTGTAAAACTGGAGGCACTGAATCTTCTGACTTGGCTACCAGGCTTTCATGATCTTTTGGTTCCTCTTCATTCGTATCTTTCTTTACTGGCAACTGCTTCTGCTTTCCATCTCGAGAGCCTCTCCCAAACCATTCAAGTACCTTAGAAAATGAACGACCCTCTTCCACTGTAACGTTATCAGTCTGGCCCTCTGCACTTAACCCAATAGCCTTACCTTCTACCTCAGTAGAGTCGTGGAAGCTGGACACCTGTGAGGGCTGAGGCTCACCATAAACCGCATGATGACCTGCAGTGAAGACAATCACAAGTTTTAAAATTTAATTTTTGCATGCAAGTGACAGAGAATAATACTTAGAATAATGACTTCCAAAACAATACTACATTAAATGCCATAAATCTGACCATGATTCCTGAGATCAGATGATAAAATTACACTTTCAAATTGCAGTAAACACCCAGATAGTAGTCATTTCTTGCAGTTCTTATTTACTAATCACCATTTGTGGATTAATCAACATTCACCAGAAGCCATGTGCTGTATGTTTATGGTGTGCACGCACATGCAGTTAGTATGAGGGTGTATTGATGTGTTAGCATGTTAACTGCTGAATTACAGGATGATAGATTTTTGGGCTGATTATCTCACTTAAACATATTTCTTGGGTTTGATTATATTGTTAAGGTTCAGGATGTCTTACCAAAAGTGTTTTGGAACAAGCATTTCTCACTATCTGGTTGGACAACCCATCTCCCTGTCCTGTCCTTCCCTCAACCTTTCTACAGGCTCAGTGCTCACCACATTGGGACGCTCATGATTTTTAGGGGACTTCAGACTGCAGTGTGTAACTTGGTAGACCACAGAAAGTGGACAAGCCTGAGACCGCTATGCTAATCCCCTGCTTAAATGGGATAGTTCAGCCAGATTGAAAATTGAAACTCAAAATTGGTCATCATTTATTCACCCACATGTCATTCCAAACCTGTTACGATTTCTTCTGTGGAACATAGAAGATATTTTGAAGAATGTCTTTATGTTTTCTTTTTTGTCCATACAATGAATATCAATGGGGTCCAATGTTGTTTATTAAAGGGAGTTCAAAATATCTTATTTTGGTTTTCTCAGAAGAAAGAAGGCCGAATACATGTTTGGAACAACATGATAGTGTGTGAAAGAATTTTCATTTCCAGGGTGAACTATCCTTTTGAGAACTTTTCATGGATACAACCATGTTACCGTTGTCTGTGATATCGTTTCTATCCTGTTCCGACAGAGGATTCCAGTCTTCTTCCAGCACACTGTGCTTTCCTTGCACTCTCTCTACAGGCACAACGACAGAGGAGAAGCGGACATGTTTCCTATCTAACCACCCTGACGCAGTGTGCACTGAGCAGGGGGAAAGAGGAGGGCTGATGGGAGCTTCAGGACTGATGGGGCTGATGGTAGCTGAAGACTGACTGCTGCTGCTGCTGTCATCACTGGTAGGAATGTGGAGATGCAGAGAGTCAGCAGAACTACAGCTGGAAATGTTGTGCTTTAGGATGCCTCTGGGAGCAGGGGTCATGACCTGTTTAACTCCATTGTCACTGATGGCAGTGTCCAGGGAAGAGTTCTTGCAGGAATAGAGGATCAATCTTTTTTTTGGCACAGGTTTGCATTGTGTGTCTATATGGGTGTCAGTGTTGTCTATGTTTAGAGTAGTGTGATGGAGTGTGTAGTTCTCAGCTAGAAGGAAAGTCTCTGAAAAATAACCAAATATTTGTGTAATGAAGCAGTAAAAGGAGGAGCAAGACACATACATGCACAAAAATGTGAGTTCATGTTTTATGATGAATTCATTTTGCATTTCAATTAACAGTTCTGTTCTTGTAACAGCAGAACAGGCTCTGTTAATTGATGAAATCTCAATGGTAAAGCAATGGAATGTACGGGATAAAAGCTTGCAAGCAACCTAGGCATATAATGGTATGTCTTCTAGTCAGGGATAATAGATATACTGATACCATATCAAGTACTGGCCTATATAGTTCAGCAGAATAATTATAGTCAATAATGATGTTTTTACTTTTACAGTGTATGTGCTTGTGGCCTATTCCAAATATTCACAACTTTAATATTAACCTTTGCACCCATAACAATAACACTAGCCTTACTACATAATAAAAGCCCATCAAAAATGTACCATCTATGTCTGAGGTACAGACTGGTCATGCGTGGCAGCTTAACTACTTAGAACAACATATTTCTCAGTATAATTTTCTTAAAGTTTGGCAGCCTCATAAAGCCCTGTTACTCAGACCACTACAACAGGTTCAACTTTCAGCAGAAATATTGTGGCCAGACCATTTCAAGGAATAGCACTTTTTCACATGTATTTTAATAACACTAAAGGCCACACATTACATTTCAATGCCAATTATAAAACTACAGCTTGGATATTCTATAGGCTTACTTCTTATACAAGCAGAGTAAAGTTAAATCTTGGAAATATACAAAGCTACTCTATTGTTGTTTCGTTTCTATTTTGTTCCCGCATGACCTCAAAGAAGCTTTTGATACTTTCATAATCAAAAACTGGAGGCCAAAATGTTTTGTTGCCAACATATAATGCAAATGTAGCATTGCATTATACAAGCTACAGTGACCAAAAAAGGTTGAACAGATATGCATGCAGACAGCATTCAGTTATTACGCCCAGAGCACAGAGCATGTCAAGCCAACACCATAGACCAGAAGAGGTAAACATGCTGTTCGCAATGGGGATCAGTCAAACAAACGTACTGTTCTTGCAAGAAATATGTTCTGACCCTTTGCTCCTCAGAACATCCACTCCATAATAACACAACACATCTGCTACCTCATCTAGTATCAAAATCATCACACAAATGTTAAATCTGTGGTAATCACGTGTTACACCATAGAGATCATCTGTCAAAAGCTGAGAGCTGTAGTTCTAACAGAAAACGCTACATTAAAAACTGTAATTCAGTGCTGTTATTGTTAACTAAAACTAAAACTAATGAAAAATATTTTCAGAAATTAAAGCTAAAACAAAATAAAATGTAATCATTAGATGAAAAAGTTTAATTAAAAAAAAAACTTAAAATGTTGCCTTGGAAATTAACTGAAATAAAATAAGTTTAAATACTAAAATTACTAAAACCAAAATATAAAATAAATAAAAACTGTATAGATAAATAAAAAAACCTAAAACTAATAAAACTGACAAAAGCACATAAAACGTACTCAAATTTAAATGAAAACTGAAAATATAAAAAGAAAAGCTAAATATATATA
>JAUZSZ010000109.1:6916822-6928210 GCA_034780575.1 Labeobarbus marequensis | reverse complement strand
CAGTCGGCCTTTCTTTCCCATGTCCCATGTCTGGCTCTACACATACCATATACCAGACCTTCAGCAACACAACATCCGCCACATACACACAGAAAGGGCAAAGCATAGTCATTATTGTTTCTGTCGAATAAAAATAGGTAACCAAGGCATTAGCTTTTAGCTGCCTTTCGTTTCCCCAGGGACTATTAATGACAGCTCTGCTTTTGAGTGGAAAAGTCCGAATAGTTGCGACTTTCTGACTCCGTTTCCAGAGATTTTTTCTCTCTAATCCATTCATTCTTTCATCTTCCTGTAACTCTGCAGAGATTTCATCTGTCAACTGTGACTAAGCAATTCGGCTGCACGTCGAAGGAGCTCCCTGCCCTGCTTACATGGAAAATATTGTCCGCGTTTAATAGATTTGTGACGCTATAAATCCCAGAGAGGAAATCAAAATGTTCAGCTGCAGACTGGAGTCTTCTGTGTGGGAATCAATGACTTGTGGAAAATGAAACTTTGAGGAAACATTCAGGCTTCAAAGTTCATTTATAGCTAAAGGAGAATGCCATTTCTTTTTTTACACCATTTGTTTTGTTCACTCACTTAATTTAGGGAGAAGCGAGGTGCCCACCTGCTTGAGCGTTCAGAGAGCCGCTGACTGAAAATATCAGAACAGTAGCAGGAAACTGTCATGATTCATTTCTAGATGCTCTTCCACTTAGTAGGGGAGCGTTGTAACCTTTTCCTTAAGATTTCATGGCAATACCTACAATAATGTAATCATCATTTAATCGTGCCACAGCACCCCGTGGTAGCAAACTCAACTGCTAGCCAAAGCTGTGCACTAATCAGAATTTTAATTGAGGTAGCAAACAGGATGCAGAATTTAATTTTGTTTTTGAATGTAAAATAGTAACATTTGTAAAGGTTTGAAAAAAAGATTACAAGGCCTTAAAGTTCGAAGGTTGATATATTAATTACACATTATATCTTTTTAGTCATGTAGCATATGGATGTTTGACTGAATTTGTATTGAACATGACAACAATTTAATTGAAACACTGCAAGTTTCTAATTTTAATGCTTACATTTCTTCAGTTATTCAAAGCAAATATTTACATTATCAAAGAACATCACTGATTTCAGTCTAGCGTGAGTTTATGCACTTTATCATACACTGTATGATGAATGAATCTCGTATACTTACATCACACGTATATCCACACTTTCTAGTTTAATTTATCATAAGAGAATTCACAAGAGAGTAGAATTCAATCAGCATGCGCACTGAACAACAAAACTCCGGTGTTTCAGTGATGACTCAATCTGAATGCCTCTGATTTGACATTGCATTCATAAACTCATCTCATGAAATAAAAGGAATCCAATTCTTCAACTTTGAATTTTGCACAGTTCTACTGCTAATAAGAACACATATGCAAATATTTGTGCACAGCTAATTACCCAAAGTACCACCACTTTGCTTGAAAGTATGCAGACTAACCTTTCTAATTAAGAGGTTCAGCTATTTCAACTATAACTTCATTGCTAACCAGTGCATAAAATAAAGCAATCAGTCATGCAATCTTCTTATTTTCGTGTAATATTTACAGTAGAATGGTGACTGTCAGAAACATTTTCAAAGAAAAACAGAATATACTCACCACCACTAACAATTATGATGCCTGACCTTTGGTGCTCAAATTCAAGGCATGAATTTTCACACTTCTCGATTACATTGTACAATCTGATACTGTGACCTCAGGCTGTGAGCACATATAAGATTAGGTTCCCTGATTTTCAATGCAAGCTGTGTGACCCCAACACATTGCTAATGTGTGAAAACCAATTAAATATTGAGCAGATAATAACTAACAAATGTAATATTAGAAAATTGCTAATAAGAACCACATGCATACAATCATTAAGGTGCAGTTATGATGTCCAGCTGAACTCTAGGGCTCAAACACTGAACCCGACAGATAGAGTGTGTGTGAGTGTGTGTGCTTGTTTGGCATAATTCTGTAGTTTTGTGTCATCACAAAGGCAACGTGGCTGGCAACACAACTTGTTTTCTCTCTGACACATGAAACTCCATAAACACTTAAAAAATGTATTGACACAAACACAACAAAAAGTGAAACTGGCAAGGTTTGTTACCCCAGCACTAACTGTGAACATGTTTTTGACACCTCCTCACAACTTACCCGACATAATGTAATACTTGTGTAGATAATACTGTGTGGAATTCTGAAATGAAATGTTTACTCTGTGATTAGTTGATCTATTTCCATCAGTTTCTTGATGTTTGCTAACATGATAGGTGGCCATTATCCCATCAGAAGGGTAATCAGTCAATCACAGTGATGAAGAGAAGACAATAGAGAGGAATTGGCATCTTGATGGGTTAATTAGCCAATCAGATCCAACAGACAGTGTTACTTCAGAAAAACTGTTGGTTTATAATGTATCTGATTTAATAATTCATGATATTTGTTTTCTTTTAGCTTCTTCAAATTATTTTCACATACGGCATTTTTAGAAGAAATTTGGAGAAAATGCCCATAGCTATAATGCTAAATACACACAAATGCACACATTCCCAGGGTCGGCCCATTCTGTGAGCCCATCATCCTTTGCAGAGCACTGTCTGACAGTGATCAATGCATCTGCTCTATTATGATGGATTAATGCTGTGGTTATTATGTGTGCACACGCACGTGAGTGTCCAACAGCCAGAGAGGAAGGTAGATAAACAGCGAAATGAAGAAAAAGTGAGAGACAGACATGGAAAGATAGAAAGAACGAGGGAAGGGGGCACCAATTCATAAGAATGACTACAGTCAATCGAATGCAGGCAGAAAACAGCAGACAGGAAGATGCTCCTTCAATTTAACTTGCATTAATAATGCATCAAGTTCTTCTGAGCTCTGTCTTTGTCTCAATAGAGCTTTCACTGTTCTCTCTCTCTCTCACACACAGAGACGCATTCTGAATCTCAAAGTCCAGGCCATCAGTTCAGTTCTCTTCCATACATTGGTTCCTATATTTATTCTCTTCCTGAGAAAAATAACTAGACTATGAGTACGTGTTACTGTCTCCTGTTGGAGCACTGGGCAATGTCAACGCACCTCATGCCAACACCTTTCTACTTCCTTACGGCTTACTGTACACGAGCGAGCTGTGAGGGATTTTTTATGTTCCTATATATATATAGGAACACAATCATCTCTCTCTCTCTCTCTCAGGTGTGTGCGGTTGTTGTGAATGTGTGTTTTCTACTGGGTCAAGCAAACAAGGCAATAACAACCCTAAAATTAATACATAAAAATAAAATAATAATAAATAATAATAATATAATATATAATAGGAGACCACTTTCAAAAACATTAAAAAATATCTTAGCCCAGTTTGAACGGTAATATGTATATCTGTTGTTCTCTCTCTGTCCATATATATACATATACACATACATATATGGAATATATAAACATGTACATTTTTTGATGCCTGACAACCTCTTGTTACCATATGCTTTCATTATATAAAAAACAGCAGAAAGAACATGCAAGACAGAAGGTTTGTAATGACATGAGTATGAGTAAATGAGCTGACTCTTTGAGCTCACACTGCTTACAGAATCATGCATTGATGCTGTATGATATTTCATACTTTGTTCCAAATAGTTAGTCACCCAATCTCCTTTCCATTTGGACAAAATGAAAGCACGAGCATGGTGCGGCACGCTAGGCTAACCCGGCGCAAATCTGTCTTATAGGATCACGGAGGGGTAATAGAGTTTAAAAGGCTAATAAATAAAAAAGCGTACACTGAATCCGTGTGGCGGCGGTAGCTGAATTCCAATCCTCTTCAGAAGTCCTTCTCATGTTTCTTTTAAGATCGGGCGTCACGCTCACACGGCTCAGGAAAGGGGAACATTTTTAATAGTTGTGGTGAGGTTTATCAGGCATGTAAGTTTACTCCCAGTGCCAGAGCGTCTGCGTGTGTGTTATGTGTGCAAAGGTTTATGTTTGAATGTGTGTTCTGATGTGTGACACTGAACTGTGTGCATGATGCCTACTGGGACCACAAGGACCCCCATTTGCTCATTAGCAACTCTGGCACTAATGGAGGTCCTGAACAACCACACATCCACATACCCTTTCGCTCTCTTTCTCTTATCGTACGCACACACTTTTCGCACACTGTTTACCGCGAGTGCTTTTCCAGCGCGCCCACCCTCGCGCCAGCTCCTGCGGTCAGCACAGTGAGGACAGGAAACACCATTATTCCCCAAACTCAAAATGTCACAGCGGAGTCCGTCACATGTGGATTAATTGCATCTAGAATATGAATGTGTTTACAGTGCATTGCTTTGCCTCTCATTATGAGAAACTCACATTTCACATCCTGGCTCAATGATACTGCTGTTAATTAGTGGAAATAGAAAAACACAAATGCTAAGTTTAGAATGTGCTTTTGGTCACTGTGTTTCAGTAATATGCGAACAAAACACTTAAAGAGACACAAAAGAGCTTACGGTTCATTTCGGGGTCATTTATGAGATGCATAACATGGAAGCAAATGTGTATATTTTATGCAATTGCTGTATGTAATCAAAACGATACGCAAGCTGAACACCATAAAACATGCATATCCTTACATTCTGTCCCTATGAATTCTAAACTGCTTTGGGTTTGCTCATAAAATCTGTCAAATCATGTAGTTGCAGTTTAACAGCTGCACTATTACCCTGCGAATGAGGCGGGCAGACTAATAGTAGCTAAAAATGAGATAGAAAAAGAAACTTGATTGAGTGGATGTGTTGAAAAGTGTTCGATACAGTATCATACTGAGCAATGTTCCAGCTGGGAATATGAGGTGAATAATTCTCTCCAAATGGCAGCAGAGGTTGACACAGATGTGTGAAGCAGGCAATGAGCCAGCCGGAAAAAAAGGTGAAAAACAGACCTAAATGTCACTCATTTCCTGGCACTTTTAAAGTCCCATACGCTCACTGTATAAGATGGACCATTGGTGGAAAGAAATAATCACCTGTTTCCGGTGCAAAACACCTGTTTTATGCCCCTGCCTGAAACAACTCTGGGTCAGGGCAAGCAGGGTTGTGGTCTTATCTGGTGTCGTTTTGCTAGGAAAAACACAAATATATGCATTTTCTTGTCAAAAGTGAGCCATGGCAGATGATAAGGTTACACAGAATACGGATCAGGTTTTGGGAAATACTTTTTTTAATTCAGTGGTCTAAACAAATTGATGATTCAAATTGTTATGATTTCAAACTGTTAAATTCTTGATTCTGATTGGGTGATAAAAAATGGCTAGGAAGTAGTTCATGGTCGGAAGCTGTTTCCCCCTCAGAGTACAAATATAAAAAAAAAATATCAGAGATAAATTTTAAAATAATAAATAGTCACAAACACAAGAAATCAAGTCATAATCGGCAGATATACATTCACAATCGTGAATATAAAACCACATTCTGAGATATGAATTAAAGCCATGTTGTGAGATATAAAGTCACACTGTGATATATAAAGTCATATTATGACAAATAATTTCATATTGAAAAAAGTCATGTTGTGTGATATACGTTTACATTGGGAAATATAATGTATTTTATGAGATATGAAGTCACATTTGTGAGATACTGTATAAAATCATATTGAGATATAAAGTCACATTGGGAACTATAAAGTCATATTGTGAGATATAAATTCAGACAGTGAGTTATAAAGCCAAATTCACAAAAGGACTATAAAGCCACACTGTGAGATATAAAATCACAATTATGAAAAACAGTTTTGTAAGTGCAAAATATAAAGTCGCAATTCTGAGAACTACAGTTTTTTCTTCTACTCAGGATTGCATAGACATGGCCATATTACAGCTTGATATCAATTTACCACCTTTAAAGGGTTATACAGTAGCCTATATCATTATAAATGTTTCAGAAAAAGAAGAGAAAACTGCATGACAAACAATTTAATTTTTTCTTTTTAAAAAGGAAGCATGGCTATTTCAGAAGCTGGGCAAATGTCCAGGCGATAACACTGTAATTATATGTAATAATGTGAGGTGTATGAGAGCTGGGACAGACACCAGTAATCACTCACATACTGTACACACACACACACACACACACACACACACACACACACACACACGCACAGAATGTGTTTTGTTAAAAACTACTGCCATTTGAGAAAGTAGTTCTGAACACAAGAGCAATTTAGGAAAGAAAATCTGACCAAACACCCTGACACAATGTATTAATGTAACAATCATGGTATGAGCTGAATAACTGACTTCTGGACTTCTAAATTATTGAAAATTAATGCACACACAAGGTGTAATGGCCACTTTCAAAAAACATTTAATTTGCTGAAAGCGGTTTGTGCTGATGCCTTGGTCTGGAGGGGACGCCTCCTTTGGCCTTATTCATTTATTTACCAAGCTTTCAGCGCCCATTATCACAGGTGCATGCTGGGCTACGTTGCTCATGGGTGTGTGGGGACCAAACACTGCCAAGAAATGCTCAACTTCCCCATTAGCCTTCCTAATCCATGGCACCACTGCTGTACATTGCAGAAAATGCTTCCCAGTGTGAGTGTGTGTGCGAATGTTCACAAATGATTTTGAGTAAATGGAAAAAAGAGAGCAAGAAATGCACTTGCAATTAACCTCTTGGCACAATTACAGATAAATGGAGCTAATATTATTTAAGCAAATGGATTTGAAGGTGTGCACATACAGGATTAAGTCTTCGTTGATATAATATATTTCTTTCCTTCTCTCTCTCGCTCTAATTCTCATTTCATTCACACACAGATTCCATGAAGAACCGTCTAGGCCCCTCTAGCAGTTCCACTTGTAATGAACAGTGATTAAAAGCAGTTGATTTTGCTATGTAGTGCACATGGTTGAGACGTAAGCCTAGTGAAAAAGTATCACTTGTATGTGTGTTGAAAGATAGTTTTTACATTAATAGCATACTAAGCAGAGTGTGTGTGTATCCTAGTTTGCCCAGTGCAGTCAGCTGAGTTTTGGTTAATTAAGACAATGCATGGCAGCTTCAGTGTTGCCTGGTGAAAATGTGTCTCCAATTAGAACAGCTGACATACCAGCTGCAGAGAGATAATGGATCTTGCATGCGCGCGTTTTTACTCCAATATCACAAAGAAGAAATAATAATAATAATGATTATTATTACTATTATACAATATATTATTATGGTTATTATTCAAATTAGTATTAAAATTAATATAACTGTTTTTGTGAATGATAATAAAGTTGTGAGTTGTGAGTATAAATTGTTTGTAGGTTAAAAAGTGTACAAGAAAGTGTGATTCCAATGCAGTTTCCAGGGAATGTAACTGATAAAACATATACTTTGAATACACTGGATAAACGTATAAATGTCATTTATAATGTAAGCACATTCCTGTAAACATGCTTTTTGCTTGTTTTGAGGGACAAATTTTCTATTTAAATCTGAACATTCCTTTAAAGAGATAATCAAAGTCACCATACAAACTGCAAATCAAACTCAAAGTGGGCCCAAAGTGCCCACAGACACCACTCATTTTGTACGCACTTCCAGCCACCCAATCCTACTGAATGAAGTATACATCAGTGTTCAAAGAATCCTCTACTTTATTCTATAGCCGAGTTGTTATTTATTCAACTCACAGATTTGGAAATGCTGTGCGTTTGGTGAATGTCAAAAACTGGTTGAAACTGAATGATCTGATTAAAATGCGATTAAAAGACTATTTAGCAAGCGGGTGATCGTTAGAGAGAGAGAGAGAGTTTTCTACTTTACTGGCCTAAAGTAGAAAAAGGGGCGGGGTGTTACATATCCGTCCATTCTGAGACAGAGGACCCTGTCTGGCAGCGCAGCACAGAGAAATGAAACCTCGTTTGGGATGCTGTAGACTCAGCCTCACATGACACACCCACAGACTGCCCACAAATTTGACCGCACACATATTGTGTACAAAAAAGGCAAGAGTAGGCTGAAATCGCAAGGCTAAATTTGACTGGTTGGCTTGACAAAACTTAAAACAAACTGTGATTGGTTGCTTTACATGTCAATCAATTTAAATAGGCGGGGCTTGGCCACAGTAACCTGAACCGATGACCGAAAGTCAAACGCTTGGCTGCTAGCAATGCAGATTTCGACCTATACGAGAAGTGCTCCGCATCCTTACCCCACGAATGCATTAATAATTCAACCCAGCATTATCTTTCTCATTAAAAAGAAAGTCTCACCAATACTCTATGTAAATATGAGAGAGAAAAAAATGTGTGATGAGAGCGAAGGTGGAAGTCACAGCGTGGAGTCACATTATTTATGATTCCAGTGGAGCGGAGCAGCAGAGCAGACCTGTCCGCCCTGATTCCTTCGCCTGCTGAGACGCAGACATGATGCAGTCTCATATTTCTGAATCTGTCAGCATCAGCGGGTCCCCAAGGGTCCACAGGGGGCCCCGAACAGACACACTTGGTGCCTAAATATAACACGCGGCTCTGCTTGATTAGCGATATATCTTTCTGACACATATTTACATTCATCTGCCACATGCCAGCGAGGGGGCGCACCCATTGAGAGAGAAAAATTGTAAAAAAATTAACTTCAAAAATGGAAATAATCGATCACCACATCTTTTATTACCTGAGATCACCTCTGTGGAGGAGCTCACGCAATTAAAATAAATTACAACAGATTGTGAGAGTGCCTGTCATCTTAGTTCTCTGCTTGACTGCAACATATACACACACTCACTCATCTTTACTATCTCTTCTCACCCAAACAAGGACACGGCCAGCCTGCGCTGTTTTAACTTAAGCCGCTTTGTAAAAAAACTAAGGTCTTGGAGTCTATTAAAGACCTTTTTACGTTCATTTTCAGTGATGTGAGGAAATGGGCTTTGAGAGCTTTTCTACAATTCAGGTAATCATAAGAAAGTCCCAAGGGTCGTTATATCTCCTCCTGTCTTTGACAGTTAGAACGGCTAGTTGAGCAGCACAGTGCAGGCTAAAATAATGAGGCACTAGTTCAAGTGCATTTAGTATTGTCTTTTTCTTTTCATTTAGACTTTTTGTGTTCAAAGTCTTCATGGTCCCATTGGCCCCTGGAGGTAAATGTTATTACTACTTCATGTTTTTTCATTTTTCTCCAGTGATAGCTATTTAAATATAGCCATGATGATTCATAGTTAAAAAAATAAAAAAATAAATCTCGGAGTGCATTTAACAGGAAAAATACTATTTCAGGCTTCTACATCACAATTTCATTTAATTTTATGTGTTACTTGACATTTCTTTGTAATTATTTGTGAAATTTTAGCTTGAAAATTGCTTCAACACCCATTTTTTTTTCAGTGTATTTGTACCATACTGTATACATGGCTGTTCTGATTAAATTAAAATTAAACGAATTTAAGAAAACAAAATCAAAATATTTAATCAAGAAAAATATTGTAATGTTTTACAAATGTATATAAATATATACAAATAATATCAAAATTCAATTATATATAGTATATACAACACTGTTTAAAAGTTTGGGGTTAGTATTTTATTTATTTAATTTTATTTTTTTAAAGAAATTAATAATTTTATTTAGCAAAGATGCATTATATGGATCAAAAAATGACAGTAAAAACATTTATAATGTTACAAAATAATTGCATGTATAATTACATGCAAGTAACCCTAAGCCAAACTCTAATCCTAACCCCCTAACCATATAGTAAGTACATGTAGTTAATTCATATTATTCAGTACTTCTCTGTATAATTACACTGTAACACGGATACCTTAAATAAAGTGTAACCGTGTTATAATGTATTAACTGTGGTTACAATTATTCTTGAGATTGTTCAATGCATTGTTCACTGCTTTTATAATGCATTATACATAAAGGCTTTAAGTAAAGTGCTACCAAAAAATATTACATAATATACATAATTTTAGTTACTGAGCAAAAACTATATATATATATTGGATACGGAGATAAAGCAAGTACCAATTGGCTGATAATGTTATCCCAACATGGCAACCGCCCCATCAAGGGAAAATAATATAACTGGAGTCTGCATCTCACCGCACAACCGACACATGGTTAATTTGAGGGAAAAGAAAATACTGAGTGCACCGTTAATTTGTACCTTCATTGTGTGAAGGTACTATATTCTTCTTGCTATCTGAAAGCATATTCAGATCAGCCCAAATATTTAATAAACAAAAACTTGTGAGTGACAAGTTTTATATTTCTGCTGAAATCAGCCTAGTTCTGCAGCACAAATTCCGTGTGGGTTTGGGCATGACTAGATAACATGCGCCCTGTGCAGCTGTTTTATTCAGCAGTCACATCCAGCTCAATCCAGTTTCCACCCCGTTGCGAGACAGTTCTCTGACCTCTGCGGGCCTGGCACAGCTACAGACTGGCAGGCAACCGGGCCGATGGGCCGACTCACCCTTGAGCGGCAGTGGGGAGCGACACTGACCTGGCTGACCTCAACGTCGTTCCACTTTGACACGTGGTACCAACACACCGCTGCTGCCAACAGAGGTGCCATTCGGAGTGTGAACCCAGGTGCCACTGGGAACAAAGAGAGAAGAACAAGAGAGACAGAAAGAAAAAAAGTGAGAGACAGAATGAGAGAAACAATGTCTTGGGGATAATTAGCTATTTTGGAGTGTGAACCCTGAGGTGGTAAATTTTCAAACCAAACTGGGAGCATTTGGGGGTAACGGGATATAAAGAGGAAGAGAAGAACAAAGAATCAGTTCAACAGGGGGTTTGTGACCCTTAGGGGGTCTAGGATGGTACTGTAGGGGGCCTGTCAATTATTGTTTGATCATATTTTTGTGAGCAAAAACTGAAAATGTCTTAAACAAAACACAAAAAATAAAAGAAAATGAAATGAATAATCATAAAAGTCTGTATCACCAGAACACTTGGAGATTCTGACAATAAAATAAAAACTAAAGTAAAAATATTTAATCAAGAAATTTTTTTTTTTTATAATTTTGAATATTTCATTACAATACACTCATATTGCCAGTTGAAAGCATATAATAATATTTAATAATCAAAATACTATTGCATGAATGCATTACTAGCAGTCAAAAAAGAAATGAAATTGAATGTGAATGAGTCTACATATATACATTTTTTTAAATCTCAACATTCCAAGCCTTCTGAAGCCATACAATATAAGAAACAGATCAAAAAATAAATCATTACTCACCTAAAGTTAGATCTAATTCCCTGATTCAATTGACTGATTCAGTGATTCGGTAGGAGTTAACAGCTCACTGGAGGGGAAAATTATCAATGAATAGCTTTGAACTTCCTCACACAAAGCTATTGTGTGACAT
>JAUZSZ010000109.1:6678992-6689242 GCA_034780575.1 Labeobarbus marequensis | reverse complement strand
CTTGCTACATCAGCGTAGCTTCCTGTCAAAACATAACTGTGACAAAGCAATTAGCACGTTAGCAGCGATGCAGAACCGGCAGGAGTAGGGAGAAACTGGCAGATGAGAACCGGAGGTCAAATATGGAGGTGAATTACACTTCAGAGTTGCACTTGTCATAAATCACAGCTCACAACTGTCAGTGATTAACCGGTGTGAAAAACTTCCTTAGATCTCAGTGGTATTCACCTCAGATTTAGGCAATAAAGCTCTTTTCAGCCTAACTTTAGCCCGAAGGGATCCTTTTATTTCGTTATAAGTCTCTGATGAACCCACCAGAGAACATTTCTCTCCATAAACTTCAGTTCAGCTAATACCTCTAAGTCTTCAAGTTTGCAATACGGTGAGACACTGCTCATTTTAATCACCCCGTTTAACGCAGTAATAACGAAACTGCTGAGGGACTTATATATATTAGGTGCCAGTCTGGAAAAAGGTAAGCTCAACTAAAACAGTCCAGCTGGGCTGACTCTTGGCTTGCTTTTTATTAATAAATTAATTAATAAATAAACATAATATACACACAACCATTCAAATTTTTGAAGCCAGTCAGTTTTATTACTTTTCTTCAGCAACAATTAAATTAAATAAATAGACAGTATACATGTTACAAATATTTATATTTCTAATAAATGCTGTTCTTTTGAACTTACTATCCATCAAAGAACCCTGAAGAATATGAAAATGTAAAAAGAAATGACAAAAATAGAAAAAACTAAAAAAAAACTTTTTTTACATTTACTGTATTTTTGATTAAATAAGTGCATAAAATACTTCAAAGTATGGATATTTATATATAAATAAGCACAAATATGTATAAAATCAGTTTTGTTGCTGACTGGTTTACATGGCAAATCTAGAGTTTGCAACACAATAATAATGTAATATTAATAATGTAATAAAGTAATTACAATGTAATATATTATAATATACATTTTTTTTGATTAATCATTTACTTACTGTTGAAAATGTTTTTTCTAAGTACACATTGCCATGATAGATTTAAGTTTCACCAACTTGCAATTTAGAAAGTGAGTCAGATGCTGGTTCTCTAAACTGACTCATAAGAGTCATTTGTTTGCGAATCAGACTCAAAAGATTCTCTAAAACTCTGAAACTCACCTGCTCATGTCTGTAGAACTTTTAAACATATATCTCTAATCTCTAACATCCGACATATCCATTACCAGCAGACAACATGCAAACCACATCAAACACACTTACACCTGCTTGCTTCATGACTTCCACAGGAAATTAGAGACCGTGGGTCTCGCAAGAACTACATTTTTAATATTTCAACATCTGCTCCACTCAGAGAGTGACACAATTACGCGAACGAATCCTAGAGATTCCCGTGTGCTGACTGTCAAATTCACAGTGATCATTTAAGCTTCAACACCTCTGACACGCAGCAGTCCGTGAATCATTTCAACCCGATCCATGTGGTACAGCCTGATAACATGTCACACGCTAGCCACAAAGCCAGGGAGAAGACAGCGTACCTTTGAGGACACTGAGTGATGGATGCACAGAGAGAGTTAATCCTAGTACAGAAGCTTGTCCTGAGGTAGAAGAAATTGAATTTAAGACAGAACAATAATCTCGGCCCACAGGCAACTAACATATGCTAATTCCCTCTGTGCTGCTGTGGCGGATGAGGTTTTTTCTTATGTGCCTCACCTCTTATCAACAGGAGCGGGGGTGTGCTTCAACAGAGCCAGGACTTCATAGGACACATCGCTACCTCACACAACACCACAGCTCAGCAGGATATGGCTGGAGCTTAATCTGGGGTATACAAAATTACTCTGCAAGTAATTTGCAAAACAGCTACAAAGGCAAAATATATGTTGGAATGGCTGAAAGAACACAGGATATTTTGCAGACCTGTTTCTCTTTATAATTGTAATTTCTTCTTAGTTGTTCTAGAGTCCGAGTCAACTAGACACAGCCAAGAAGCTATAAATTGATTGGAATGGTTGATCTAAATCAATGTGTCAATGATATTCTAGTCTGCAGATATGATTTGGTTCCCATCTTCAATGCAAATCTATGAGATATATCCCTGATGGCTTAGAAAATGTTGTTTTTTTTTACCCTCAACAAGGCACATGATTTAAGGTATCAGTTATATTGTGCAGAATATTGAATAATTATTGTGATGCTTGCCTTAGAAAACACCACAGACTGCACATTTGAGCTTATTAAGGGAGTTTGTTGAAGGAAAAGGAACAGAAATGGTGACTCTGGGTTCACATAAGCAACATGTGACTGGTCTGAAATTAGCATATGCTTTGCAGTGAACCTGTTGAGAAACTTAAAAAGTAAGAATTATAAAAGCAGCAGTGACAGGAGCTGAATAGAAAAAAAATAATAATAAAAAATAAATAAGATAAAATAATGCAGTCAGTTATTGCATTAGGCATGCTGCTTTACTGCACTACTATTCCTGCTGTTTCACAATGCTGTCGTCTTAGTGGCCAGACCAGAGAGCCAGACTTCCTACCAACATCTCTGTGAACTCTCCAAACCCTCAGAGCTTCCTGTGTGTGCTTTGCGGACTGGATGACTCCTGCCTTTCTAAATGAAACCCCATAAAACATCATATATTATTGGGAGATGGAGGATTACAGTGCTGTACTTGAACGCAGATGATTTTATGGTAATTGTAGATAATGGTAGAGTGCTGGGTTTGGGGTTCACTCGCGCTCATCTGGAGAGGAGGGGAAAAACTGTGAAATGACTCTCGAGAGCCTTTATTTTCAGCCTTCAATTACATTCAAGCAATCTGTCTGGATTTTCAGTCAAAACCTCTAATAACTACCCCCCATACACACCGAAACACTCACACATGTGAGTGTGTTTCAGATCAGGATGGTGCCACGTGTCTGCTGTAGAGTGGTCCAGTGAGAGCTGCATGTTTCCATTTTCTGCGTTTTGGCTGCTCCATATGCAGAATGTCCCGAAAGGAAGCATGAAGCAAGGTCTTGAAAAGTTTTATAAGAGGGGTCATTTATAGTTAGCAAGCTCCTAATTTCAATCGTACTCCAAAGTTGTGTTAAATGGCCACCGCAGCCCAGCGGGAATTGACCTCTATGAGGAAAGTCGGTCGATACTCACACACTACTGGCAGTTTGCAAAATGAACCATGGTTCTCAACGACTGTTATTATATTCCAATCCTGTTGGAATACAAGAGAAATATCCCTAAAATATGTTTTCTTCAACATCTATGAATACAAAGCAACATCAAAACACAATTGTGGTTAGCTCATAAAAAACATCAGGCCCGTGCCGTTAGCGTTAGCCTAACCATTACAGCAAAGAGAAAGCAACAGCTAGAGAGAGAGAGAGAGAGAGAGAGAGAGACAGAGAGACCTCCCACCAGCCCAGTCAAGCACCCATCATGCTCTCTGGAAACTTGAGAGACTGAGTCACTTTCAAGAGGTGCTTACATGTGTCACTGCACTGCAAAACAGCTGAGAAAGAGAGACAATATAAGAAATATTATTAAATTTAATACAACTGTTTGCTATTTTAACACATTTTAAAGTTTAATACATTTATGTAATGGTAAAGCTGAATTTTTGGCAGCCATTACTCCAGTCTCAGTGTCACATCATCCTTCAGAAATCATTCTAATAAGCTAATTTGCTACACTGCTTAATAATTTTGTTGAAACAGGAGTACTTTTTTCAGGATTATTTGATGAATATAAAATAAAATAAAAATCTATTGTAACATTATAAATGTCTTCACTGTTACTCTGGTTTAATTTAATGTGTCCTTGCTGAATAAAAGTATTAATCTCTTTAAAAAAAAATCATTGACCCCAAACCTCTGAATAGTACTAAAATCAAGATCCCTATATGCAGAGGAGGGTCAATCTATGAGTGTCATGCCCACTAGAACTATAGCTCAACCTCAGTCTGCAACACACAACCCTTAAAACACCTCGAGCACGGTGCAGTTGACGCCCTAGAAGGCATGTGTGGTTCAGAGGCAAGTGGAAGCACCTGTCACGTCTAACGGCCGGCGTGACATTCTCCTAGGCTTCCTGACACCTGTAGGACTCAGCGCTGCTCGCTATTGTCTTTCACTTTTTGTTGACCTACATTCAGTGGCACACACCCTCCTCCGTAAATACTGTCATTACTTCAGCCGGCTGTCAATCAGAGAACAGCACACAGCGGATGACATGTAATCGATTCGCAGAAGAGCTTTCTAACTTCACTGTATGAAAAAAAGCGCACTTGCACCTTTTTCTTTTTGGACCCATGGCCAAGTGGTTAGCGGCAGTTGTGGGGAAGGTGCTTAAAAATTACCAACAAAAAAAGCACAAAATTATTTTTAAAATTGTGTTGTGTATACACAAAAAGCAATTACAACAATACAATAAAAGTCATACAAAACTATGTTAAAAACAGCAGTATATTACAAAAATAATACAGATTTTTTTTTTGAAGAAGTTATTTTTCACTCAATTAGTCTTCGATTACAAACTACACTGGGCTGAAGTCAGAACAGCATACTAGCAAATCACTTAATATTTCTGGCATATCTATGCTAGTACAAATAGTATGCTAGTATGCTGAACTTTGAAACCATGAATAAAAATGCTTTATTTACATCAGCTGTCCAAACTGATTCACTCAATCAACTTTCCAACTGAATAGGATTTCCAATGTTTATACAGAAGAGAGAAACAAATGTCATCAATATCATGTTTAATGTTGCTCAACAGAAACCATAAAAAGTGCAATTATGTAACTCTCAGTTACTCGTTTCTCTATAACAGAGCAATTTCAGTTGCAAAAACTGTGTTTTTGAGGAGACCTTTTTGTCCTGCTTTTATCTGAAAGCTCTCTGCAGAAGTGAAGCCACCAGGCCAGCGATATAACTCATCAATAAAACACCTGGCAGCCTGCTCCACAGCAGGACCGGCCTGAGTGGCAGAGTGAGTGCGCTAATAGCGGCAGGGCCTCTCAGAGCTGGAGAACAGATGAGATATCTATCAGAACCTCCTGCTGCAGGCCAATCTGCCGCACACTCACACACAGATGCACGCACATTACCGGCAACACCCATACACAAATCACTATGAATTATTAAAACCGTCAACAATCATTTTGCAGAGGAACTGACAAATAAGCCTGTCCATTAGCCAAGTACGCCTGCTTGTTCTTGCTCTAAACAGCTGAACCTTGAAGTGGTCTTCTAGTGTCTGTAATGAGGGATGGGGGATGATACAGGAAAGAGAGACTAGTATATGGGGGAGAGGGGGGTGAGACATCACAAGCCTGGTTTATGACTAAATCAATGCCCCCCCCCACACACACACACACACACACACACACACACAAATCCACTCCAACTCTGCTGCTTTGAACACGTACATGAAAAACTGATGGGATTCCAGTAACTGTATTGTTCAACTTTTTTAATGAACGGTTTGGGCATTAAGAAGAAAAAAGGTGAGAGGTGTGTTATTACTTTTCTAAGCAATCGTTTTCCAATTTTCACCCAGCAGATTTACAATTTTTGCTTGGCAGACAATAAAGAGGGCAGAAAAGCCCTGCAGACTGACAAACAATGAGAAAAAGAGCAATATCTAGGACATATAAAAGTATTTATTTAGTATTTTTATTTGCTGCATCAAAAGATTTATTCAGTTCTGCCTTTAAAAACAAAGCATTTTACCACCTCTTCACACTCATATCAAAAACAGGGGGCATTTTCAGCTTAAATGAAACCGACAGAGAGGGCAACGAGCAGAATCTAGGTTCACACAGTGGTGGTCTTCTGAGGAGCTCTTCCTGATAGTTACCTCAGCCATATACATTTCCACTTCTAGAAACCTGGTAGAAAAAAGCTAAGATTTGGGGTTGAGATTAGTTTTTACAGTCTGGCTGTGGTGCGAAGAAAACAGAGTAAACAAGCGTCTCTCAACCTTAAAAAGAAACCGCTACTACTCGCAAAAAAATGCAAACGCTGTCAGAAAAGAACAGACATTAAAGAAACTTCTGAGGGCTGCTGAGGTCTTAAGACACAGACGATCCGTTAGAAGTTATGAGATGTTCTTAATCTCATCTCAAAGTTTTATTCTCATTTTTATCTCCGTTTCTACCACCTAAGTCTATCCTGTCTGAAGTGCTGCAGTTCCTCTGATATAGTAAGAGCTTTGTGAATTGAAATACACAGAGCTTTTACAAAAGGCAACAAAGCTTCATTCATTTCATATGAGGCAATGCATGTTTTATTAAAGAAGTCCAATTTAAACAGATTCACAGCTTATCCAATCTAATGAAAAAATATTCAAATAATTAAATGGTAATGTGTGCCTCTGCTCAGAGCTAAATCATTAATATGCAAATGCTGCCAAACATAAATTCATGTGGCCGGAATAATTAATGTGCTCATTAGTAAATCCTCCCTCTCTTTATGATAAATTCACTAATTTCATGTACGCCTCCATAAATGCTCTTTAAAAAAAAAAAAAATACTATGTGGCAGAGATAACAACGAGTTCATGTAGGATATTACCCACAATCTTATAAACACAAAATTGTGGGGCAAAACAATTTCTATAAAAGAGCAATTTCAATCTCATTATCCTTCTATAATGAGTCCTCAGAGACAGCAGGCGTTCCCTGCCGCTCACAGCAGTACAGATGCAAAGTGCAAGCTCGAATTACATGACAATCAGTTAAATTACAAGAAAAGAGCCTAAAGGAGAGCAGTGCACTATCAGCCTGTTCAACCGCGCAGGAGTCTTGGGCGTGATGTGAGTAATTAAAAGGTCAAGTTGAGTGCCTCAGAGTGAAGAGGAATCAGTTTAGTTGGGCCGAGTACAGAGCCTTGGGGTGCTCCTGAACACAGGGAAAAGAATGGAGGAGACTAACCTACCACCACTGTTCAATTCTACACCATTTTTTACAGTCTTATTTTTCTGTCTTATGTTCTTTAGATTAGTTATTACTTCATGATGTCATATTCTTTCATTTCAGTCCATTTTATTCTCACAAAAACTGCACATTATTTTAAAATTTAGAGTAAAACAGACTGAAGTTATTAAAAAAAAATCAAGATTCATGAAGACATTTTAGTTCCTGTTAAAGACCAAATTAATGAAAATGTGCAAACTTTAAACAAATATCAATTAATGTAAACTTGTCAACATATAAAAGATTCATGAACATAAAATACAACATGTAAAATCATTATAAAAACCTAAGATCAAATATAAGATTGTGAATAACAATGAAAAAAATAGTCCTAAAAGTAGTACTTGAATGAGTTGCCGCAAATTTGAGCTACTTTTTAAAGTTATTGTTTAACTTTAAAAAGTTAAACAATAGCATGTTTTGCAATGCTAGTTACACATTCTTACTTGCCTAAAGATAAAGAAGTTCAGTTAATTGGTGTTCAGCTTCAATTTACTATAAATTTCTGGATTCTTTTAAAAACACTGTTAGTGCATATACTGCAGTGCGGTTCTTTTATTTTTTCAACTGTAAAATAGATAAATAAATAACTAAAATACATTTTAAAAACTTGTTAATTTCATTAAGACAAGATTAAGACTGTCCACCATGTTGTCACGCAGCTCTCTCTATATGCAGCAGACTCTCTCATTTCTGACCTGCAAATAAACACAGACTCAAAGATGAAATCTAAAAGACAAGATTCTCTTTGAAGTTGGGGGTATAAGAATATTAATTCCAGGCTTTTCTGTCTCTGTTTCAGAGGGCTAAGCTGCCGGGGCTGTGTGTGTGTGCGTGCGTGCGTGCGTGCGTGTGTGTGTTTGCGAATGTCTAGAGAAAACTGCTTCGTGCCAATCAAAACAAAGACTGGGGGCACTTCTGTCTCATTAGACCACGGCCTGGTTAAGGTCTGTCTCAGGGGAAAGGGAGGACACATGTGCCTGAGGAAATGAAAAATGGGGTTGTGAGTGGAGACTGGGCTTGTCCCCTGCAGAAATCCCCCCAACCCCACCCTGCCAATCAAACCTTTTTTGATATACTCCTACCACATCCTGCACAATCTTTTAGTTTTGTGCCCCATCTACTCCCTAGCCTTCAGCCTTCAGTGTTACAAATTATACATTTGTTGAGAGCTGGGCAAGCAGCCCACGTGTACTTCATTTCAACGGCCTGTCTTGGGACGGGCACAATGCCCTGACTGCTACAAAGTATACTTTAGAGTATCACCGTAAACTTTATTAAATATCAACAGTAAATGTAACTAATTTCAATAACAAATTTCAACACCAAAGTAAAAATAACTTACAATTAATTTAATTTATACACACAGACATATATTATTATTTATTTTTAATATGTATAAATATATAAATATTTGGGGTTGAGCAATTAATCGAAAAACAGGTTCGATTTTGGCCTCCAACAATTATGAAAATTCAATAGTCGAGATAAAATGATTATTACTCCCCATTCCGCCCCGTTTCTATCAGTGTGCTTTCATTCCTCCATAAAAGCCCTATTTCATGTGCAAATCAGTAAAATCATGTAACGTGACTTTTGCAAAACAGGATGTACTTGATTTATTTAAAGTGTATTAGATTTATTCATGTTTTTAAAAGTGTAAAAAAGAACTTGCACTGCTCCTCAGGAGGATTTCTGTGTATGCGCTCAGAGACAGAACACAAAACAGACATATAAAGTCAACTTTTAGCTCAAGGTGCATACCTAAATGATCAAACACTTGCAAAAATGTGTCAAAAAATGTATTCTGTTAACTGAATACTTGAGACTTACATAAAAAAATCTTAAAGCACAGTTTGTTTCATTTGTATCTTTTTATTCTATTGCACTTGTCCTTTGCTTTTTTATTACTGACAGTTTAATCATTTTCAGTAATTTTGAGGATTTTCTTCTAATATCAGTTACCCAAATACTCTGTTGACATGGGATTGAGAATTGTGAAATTTCACCGGTCTCTAAAATGTAGATGCCACAGCAACCTTATTTACAGAAGAAAAAAATTAATAAATAAAAAAATTTTTATAACGACACACTGATTCATTGAAGAGGAAATAGCATGAAAGCATGAGAGGGGAAAAAAGAGACTGGGAGTGAAAGACTGAGAGAAAGATGTGCAGGATAGAATTCACTTAATATTAAATAGGACAGGACAGATCAATTCCAACATTCCCACCACATCGACATATTGACTCGAATCTACTTTCAGCAGAATATTATCTGAAAAACCATAATCAACTTGGCATGCTATTTATTAGATATCATACCAAATGAATATTAGTTCAAAAATATTAATGTTTATAGTGATGGATACATTTAATGTTAGAAAAATGGGGTTTGTTATTGATTAGTTTAGGCCTAAAGTGCGTGTGCATGTGTTTGTGTGCATGCATACGTGCAACTCTCTGATTGGCTCCTCCTCATCAGCTCTCAGAGATAATAGACTGATAGATTTTAGAGGGATTCTATCACCTCTGATTAGTTCAAAGACAATAACACTCTCTCTAACAGATGGTGGATAGAAATTTGTACGTGAATATGTTTGGACTACTTTTATGTCTTTCAATTACAAACTCTTACTGTGAAATCTCACCCAGCTTGATTCCTCTACAGTTTATAAATTATCGTCAAAGTAAAGATTCACATACAATTCACGTTACTGACATGCATGGTCTTCTTGCTTTTTATTTTTAACTTTTGACTGAGGTTAATATCTGAATACATGCAAATAAATTACATAATTTATATACGGAGAAGACGTAGTGGTATGATGCAAATAAATAATACACAAAATATTTAAATGGATATAAATTCTTTTTTCCTTTGTGTGGGTCTCGTAATCAATTTTAATGATCGAAAGACAGTTTGGGAAACGGAAACTCAAGATCAGTAAAATGCAAATCAGCACGTGAAAGTCGTGAGTGTCTGTGGTAAAGAAACTGTCATTAAAGAGAGCAGAAGAAGTTAAGCTAAGTTCAAGTCAGCTCTTTCACACTGCACTTGAACAACTGAGAAGTGAGGAAACAAAAAAAAAAATTAACACGTACACAAAATATGGACAAGAATTCATGAACAAACAGGAACAGGAATTAACACAGAATACTGCATACACACACACACACACACACACACACAGAGAGAGAGAGAGAGAGAGAGAGAGAGAGAGAGAGAGAGAGAGCGAGAGAGAGAGAGAGAGAGAGAGAGAGAGAGA
>JAUZSZ010000109.1:6619652-6629868 GCA_034780575.1 Labeobarbus marequensis | reverse complement strand
TCCCAGCAAACCCACCATGGCTCTTTGTCCTCCTCCAGAACCCAGTAATGCAATGTTTGGCACCGCATCCTGAAATGAAAATATTGTTCATCTGCTCCAACACCATTTTGAGAAATAATACCAGTCATAGATGAAGTATAAGATGTTTTACCTTACTGCAGTGTATCTTGAGTTTCTGCAGTCTTTTCAGAACAGTTTTTCTTCTTTTGACTACAAATGCCTCTTCCTTCTTATTCAGAGAGTGTTTGATTCTCACCTCACTGCTGCTGAGGCTGCAAAGACAGACTGAATTGAACATCATGTTGCTGTTTAGTATTTTTTTATTTTTTTATTATTTTAGATTTGAGTACAGTTTAGTGTTTTCACTGTAATTAGTAATTCTCAGAAGGTACCTGAAGTACTAATTTTTGAAATGTTGGGGTGAATTCAGGTTAATTGGGACACTTTGTTTACTCTCATTTAAATGGCAAAAAAGTGTCCTACAATATACTGGAAAAACAGCATGCTTATGAAGCAGTACTTGAAAAGTGCTTGAATTATTAAAAGACAATATACTTCTTAAAACTTATTTTAGAATTTTATAATATTTGTAGTATTTTAATTTTAAAACAATATTTACATTTACATTTAGTCATTTGCAGATGCTTTTATCAAAATGAGGACAATAGAAGCAATAAAAACCAACAAAAGAGTAATAATATGCAAGTGCTATGACAAGTCTCAGTTAGCTTAACGCAGTACAAGTAGCTTTTTTTAAGAAAAGTATAGAATAGAAAAAAGTAAGCTAGTGTTATTTGTTTTTTAAGAAAAACAAGTAGAATAGAAAAAAGTAAGCTAGTGTTAGTGTGTTTTTGCTTTTTTAAAATAAAAAAGAAAATAGATAAATAGGTCTAGGAGAAATAGATCTCATTGCTTTCCATCTCAATCACTTCGTTTCTTGGAGATGGGTAAGGACTCAGCTGATCAGATCGAGCAGGTCGTTCCACCAGGAGAGAACAGTTCATTTAAAAGTGTGTGAAAGTGATTTTGCCTCTTTGGGATGAACAATAAAGGGACGTTTACTTGCAGAACACAAGCTTCTAGAGGCACATAAGTCTGAAGTAATGCATTTAGATAAAGAGGTGCAGAGCCAGTGACAAACATCAATGCCTTGAATTTCATGCGAGCAGCTATTGGTAGCCAGTGCAAATTGATGAACAAAGGTGCATTATTTTCGGTTCACTAAAGATTAATCTTGCAACAGCATTTTGGATTAATTGTAGGAGCTTCCTAATGTTATATAAAGCAAATCAGAACCAGACAGTTTTAGCAATTGTAACAAAACTGGTCTGACACAGATGGTAAGTGCAATCACAATGTGTTTATTTACAATATGTGCAAGAATCATAAACTGAGAGGAATCTTCAGAAATGTTGAGTCTCTGTCCAAGAGGTTTCAGCGTGTATAAAGGACACAGTCACAGTTCTTATCTTTGTCTTGACAGGTTCTGGAGAATGACACTCGCTAGCCACCAGGAACGTATGAGGAGGATGACTGGAGGAAGACAAGACAGAGGGTGAGTAACAACAGGTAAGTATTCTCTAGCATCTATACTAAGGAGAGTGTAGAGGGTCCATGTAGCAATGCCAAGATCAGACAACTAGTGAGACTGGTGACTGCTTATAAGTGGTTGGTGGTGATGAGGTGCAGGTGCAGGTGATTAAAACTCAGGTGATGTGGAACGAGGTAACTGGCTTTGGGAGGAGCCTGGTCCTTCTGTGACATTTAGTCTGGTGCTAACAGGCACCTCTCTTGGCCAGTGAATGCCTCTTTGTAAATTCTGGGATTGAACTGGAGTTTCGCACCATACTCCAAGACGGAGCCATGACAAACTGCCGCCGCTGATGTTCCCGAGTCACTCTAGTTAGCCACCCGTGCTGCCAGCTTGGTCAGTGTTCCCACTCATTACAGTCACACATATACATTGCACTCATTTCTGCATATTTGAAAAGTGTTGTTTTTGTTTTGGTTTGTTTTGCTCGATTATTTTCCTTTTTCTTTTTTTTTTTCTTTGTGAAATTGTGGTGTTTGGAAATTAAAAAAATTGTCTATAATTATGTTACCTCATTAAAACAACGAAAGTTGCATAACTCTTCTTGTAGTTTGCATTTGTTTCATCTTCATCTTGTTTGTATGTAGTGGATGGTTTTGTTTGTCCTTTGCTATCCGGGATGAAATTAATATAAAAATGTGGCAGGTGTAATATACTTGTCTGGTGCCCGAACAACAATAACTGATTGTTTTTTTTTTTCTTTGAGGCTTTCAGTCTGAGAGTCGAGTAAAGAGTGCAACCCTCAATGTCAACAAGACGTGGTCTTGCGGGTAGGACTATGCGTCACCACACGGGTAACCCGGGTTTGGATTCCGCCTTGGAAAAATTTGTTTGTTTGTTGTTTTTTTTGCCGTTTAACCTTTGTTATATTTTGGGACAAAGCAACCTCCATTACAAGACAATTAACTAAGAGTTTTTCTTTAATAAACTCATAGTTACTGCTTATTGGGAGTGAATAAGGCAGTTGTTGTATGAGAATTATGAGCTTAATATGCTTTGCTTATTTTGGGCCTTATAAGCTGGTATTATCTGCTCAATCACAAGAATAGGTAACACAGGTTTTTCCCCTAGAGGGCAGACAAATAAAAATACATGCACATGTAACGCCTTCATCCCGCAAAAAGTGAACCATCACCATAAAAGAAACAAGCATCTACTGAAAGACACCTTTCCCAAAAACATACACCTTAACCACGCACCTACCCCATTCGGGATAGTGCGTCAGCCACCACGTTATCCCAGCCTCTGACATACTTAATGTCAAGGTCATATGGCTGCAAATATAAACTCCAGCTCATGAAACACTGATTAATGTGGCACATTAAATTCAGAAAAGTCAACAAATTATAATCACAGTCCACAGTAGTCTCTATTTGAACGTGACTGTATGCGTTAAAATAAATTCATCAGCCAAAGTAGAAGCTTTGCGGAGTGTGTCTGCCTTCTGTTCACTTATATAGTAGAAAGACCAGCAGGTAAACAATTTCTAAATTTTTCCAGAAGAATTAACTGTCTGACTTGCTCTTTACTCTCAGCATAAGAAACGCAAAGATTATATACATGTTCAGATTCAAGGAGATGTTTCAACTTGTGCTGTCTTTGGTCTGTTATTGAATTAAAGTATTACCTGTGAACCCTAGTAGACATCAGTCACTTTTAAACTGCTTGCAGCTTCCATATTGTTCCCCATGTTTCAGTTAACCAAGACTAAGGTTCGTTAATTGTAGTAGTTGTGTGCTGTATAAGGCATTACTATGTGCTTTATAAGTACTAATAAACAGCTAATGTGCTAGTAATAAGCATGTTAATAAGCAATTAATTAATAGTGAATGTGTACCTTCATATTTACATCATGAATGTAAATATGAGTTCACATACAATGAAATATACACTCTGACACTGTTATGTGTCTGTTTCTGTTTAGTTCCCTTTTGCCCATATTTGGTTCTTCCTGTTCTGGTTTCCTGTTATTAATTAATCATCGTTTAGTCTTACCACCTGTGTTTAATTAATCATCTCGTTTACTCCTTTGTTCCTGTCTCTTTATAAGCATTCAGTTTAGTTCCAGTCTTCGTCTAGTCTTAAAGTTACGTTCACATTGTGTTTATGTGGGTTATCTTAGATCTGTACGATTGATCTCCTTTATGTTATTAAACGCTATTTACTTTTGGATCTTCATTGTCTTCCTGCCTTCCCTGGATACGCCACCGTGACAATTATACATATACACACTATTATACACTATTTATTTATTCATATTTTTATATTTTCAGCTTTCATTTTAATTTAAGCTTTAGCCATTTATGTGCATTTGTCATTTATTATATTTTTACTTTTTATTGTCATTCTATATTTTTAATATTTCTATTTAGCTTAATTTTATATTTCAGTTTTAGTTTTATGTTTGGTAGTGGTACTTCAACTAATTTTATTTCGGTTATTTGCCATTGCCACATTTTAAACTGTTATTTAAATTCAATTACAATTTTTAAGCAAATATATTTTATTTCAATATATATTGTTTTATATATTAATATATTTTATTTCAATAATTTGCTTCTTTTCAATTAATCAAATCTATTTTTAATAGTTTTAGTTGAAAAAACAACACTCCTACATTATTTTCGCTCATGACATTTGCTCATTTTGTGAACATATGTCATAAATTTCATTTAATAACTCCATTCTGACTTCTAAAATATGCAAATCAAAATGTAAAATTGGAAATATCATAAACTCATGATCTCAAATGACTAAGCAAAGTAATATTTCCCATTGACAAACTCAGAAATCTACTTGAGAACTGCCTTAGAACAACAGAAAAAATAAGGTCTATTAGAGATGTGATTTAAATACAAGCCAACAGTGCTTACATTTTAATATCAGATGACTAAATTTAGTTGAACAAGTGCCAATGATTTGAACACACTAACAATTCCCTCAAACAACTGATGAAACCCCTTGAAATAACCACATCTCCCTTTTATACAAAGAGATGCTTTAACTAAATCTGTGAAGGCGGGGAGAGCTTGAAGGCACAGAGTATGTGCACAAACCACTCTTTCTGTGTGCCTTTTCAAAGAAAAAGGAAGGAGGTTGTGGACCTTGAAATCTTTATTTCTCTGTTTTAGAAATAGTCATGCTTATTGAATTTGCCAGTAGACATTCATTCACACAGCATAAAGCAAACATCTGAAACGGAAGCATGCAAAGTTAGGCAGCATGATGGTACCACGATGTGACAGGGTTCGATTGTTCTAGTTACACAAATAGTCGCTTCAGTTGAAATTTTTTTGGTCAATATAAGTGCATAAGCCAGGTTGAATGACAGGCATATCGGACCTATTTCCTCCAAACCATGGTCCGCTTAACTGACCTCCCCACAGAACCACAGGTGTGTACAAAGCAGTGACGGTCAACCCACAGGAATAAGAGCAGACGAATGTCTCCTTGTGTTCAAATTACATAGTAACACATGTAATTTTCAACTCCTCTTCAAAACCAAAGCAATACCTTTCAGCTTTAGCTTTTAGCCTTCATGCTGCTGCATAATGCTCAAAGTGCCTTTCTCACCAGCTACAGAGTTCCAGAAGTATGTTTGAACATCAAGCATAAAGTTCAATCCTCAGCATAGGAAACGCAGCAAACCCGCGGCTGGTTGCCGGAGATGGGATATTAATACTAAAGATTGAAACTGTCAAAGATAATAAGGTTGTTGTGGAGGCCAAGTGTTCTATCCAGCCTGTCATTGAGGAAATTATAGTTTATTCAAGTATATTTTAAGAGCGATTACCGTACTGGATTACACCAAAATGATGTGGGTCACATGTGTGCGCATTAGCCATGTTATCTCATCTGCCACACTTCCGTGTTTGTGGGAACGGCTGAGGATAAGTGTAGGATGACGGCTCCATCTGAGAAGAGCTCCTTCTCCATGTCTGTCGGAGCTCAAATATTCTGTCTCCACCTACACAGATCACAGATGGATTAACCCACAGACCTGCCGCCATTTTCTTGTGAATGTGCGTATGACTGTTAAGTGGAAACTAGAGATTACAATATATACCCCCGGTTTCACAGACAAGGCTTAAGCCTAGTTCTAGACTAAAATGAAAATCTGAGCTGTTTCAACTGAAAGAGACTTGCACTTACTGATCTGAAAATATATCAGTGTTTTTTTGTTTTTTTTTGTCTCAAGATGCACACCAGTAATGTTTTTCTCTAAGGCACATTTATAATAATTACTAAAATGTCTTAATTGAACTATGGTTTAATTCTGGCTTAGGCTAAACCCTGTCTATGAAACTGGGGCATAAAGGTTTAAATATGTGGTGCACTTTTTATTTTATTTTAACTTTTTTAAAGGAAGATGGATTTTTTTTTCAGCAATGATATCAAAAATGACAGGAAAGACTTTTATATTGTTACAAAAAAAACACAATAAAAACAAACTCAAATAAATATTTTCAATAAATATTATTCTTTTGAACTTTCTGTTCATCAAAGAATCCTAAAACAAAGGTATCATGGTTTCCACAAAAATATTAAGCTGCACAATGCTTTTCAACATTGATAATAATAAGGAATGTTTCTTGACCACCAAATCAACATATTAGAATGATTTTTGAAGTGACTGCTGAATTGACTGCTGAAAATCAGTTTTGCCGTCACGGGAATTTACTGTATTTTTGATCAAATATATGCAGCTTTGATCATCATAAGAGACTTCTTTCAAAAACATTAAAAAATGTTACTGACCCCAAACTTAAATGGTAGTGTCACTAAACGGACATCTTTGCCCTGGACAAATATCTTGAGTGTATGAAAGTTAATGCCCCATTTAAATGCGTCTTCTGTTCAGTTCTATTGCACTCCGTCTGTTTTGAAAGCAAGAACATGTCCTGTGATGGGCCCCATCCGTGCCCAGAGCATGCCAACATCATAATCCATCCCTGATCCACACATGTTGACTTACGCTACAATATCCAAGCGCTACCAAAACCGCTCATTCTTCTGTTCTCAACAGCTACTGTATCCACAGAATTAACTCCCTCGAGTCCACGCATTGAACCCTAAAGGTACACAACCTTTGACAGAGACTGAACAAGAATTCCCAGAGCCTCTTGGCAACAGCGGTGACAGTCGAGTGGGATGTGGTGATTAATGCAGAACGTGAATAACCAGAGAGAATAAGCACCTTTCCAGCCGAAAGCAATTTTGGCATGCTGAGAATACGTGGGCTTTGTTTGGATTAAATGTGGAGTGCAGAGAGTTTTTGGGAATTCTGGGTGATGACAAACTCTTGACTGTAAAGTATCCAAGGGGCTCTCAAAACAAAACCTACACATAGCTTTGATTC
The DNA here is from genome assembly GCA_034780575.1 of Labeobarbus marequensis. Classification (NCBI taxonomy): domain Eukaryota; kingdom Metazoa; phylum Chordata; class Actinopteri; order Cypriniformes; family Cyprinidae; genus Labeobarbus; species Labeobarbus marequensis. Next base: position 6,622,918 of record JAUZSZ010000109.1, on the reverse strand, counting down.
ATGGGTGTGATGTTGTTCCTTAGTAAATTACCCCATAGCTTTTGGTCACAGGAATGGCTTCTTTAATTCAAACGAAGGGTAAGCTTAGAGATAATGTCACTTTTGTTCGATTTGAAAGACAGAGCTATAAAATTGAAGCGGACAGATGATTATAAATCAAATGTCAAATGTTACTCAGTCTGAACTTTGTGAACTTAATGACTGCATTGAACTTTAATTTGTGGAATGATTACACATCGATTACACAAACTAATTTTGTTTATTATGTATTATGAATCAATGCCACTGTTAAGTAAAACGCCACTGGTATTATTTCCAATACTTTTTGATGAACACAGTTTTTCCAAAATAAACTCAGACTCATGGACAAAAAAATCTGGTTAATAATCATTAAAAATAATAATAATGTTGATATAAACATGAATAAACGATACAAATTAATAACTTTGAAATAATAATTTCTAAATAATTAACAAACTAATTAGATCATTCTGAAACAAAATTAAATTGATGCTGTTCAGCTGTTCATCCGAAGCCAAGGACTCAAAAGTTTTTGTTACCCTGCTCTGCAATCTGTCCTCAGACACTTTAGCAGACAAGCCTAATAATTCATGACACAATAGAAAGAAATATTTACATTTGCAAAGGAGTAATGCGATGCAATTATGGCCAGAATTGTGTGAGTTAAATCCAGACCTTTCATGACTGTCCTACACAATCCTTTAATGTTTTACAAGCGTTTTGTTCAAAGGTGCTTCCTAACAGAAGAGTATCCCGGTACCATATGCAAGTGATCCCCACTTGGCAAATGAAAGGCCGTTTCGCTCCAACAATGTGTTGTAAAATCTAAAGCTCTTAACCACAGTCTATCGTTTACTGGATCTACAAAGCTTCCATCTGTCCTGATGGGGTGTGAACACTTGCCACAGTGAAACCCGCTCCTCTTTTGCACTTGAGATGCTCTCTGCTTCTCCATTGGAAGGTGGTAAAATGTGTGACAAGGAGATGAAGCGGTAGAATTATGAGAGAAGACACTTCATGTTAATGAGGTCATTAGCAACTCCAAGATTAATTCAGAATTTCAGCAGATCTCTACTTTAAGATTAAACTATGACCTTGCTGCTCTAAGTAAGATCTGACAGAAATGACTCTGTAGTAAGAAACAGACATCTTATAATAAGGTTCTATAAGGGAAAATGTACATCCAGTTAGTTTTAAAAATAAACCCAGACAGGGTGATCAGGAGCCAAGACAAATGAACAAGTTCAAACATGACAAACATTTTAAGGGATAATGTACAGTCGCACCGCTTATTACACAGCTAAGTACAAGGACATGAAATATTGATTTGAGAAGAAACCATTTTATAATCTTACCTGTTTGCTATCTTGTAATCCATTAGAGTGTACAAAACAATCATTCTGGAAACAAGATGAACACAATAGGCCTACTATACTGAAGTCTTCCGATTTCATTTTAAATACAGTTGATAACTGACACACAAGATGAAAATAGCTGTGTTCGAGTGGAATGAGAGAGAGCAAGACATTATAACAGCGTATCGTGGAATAAACCAAAGCAATACTGACCAGTTAGAATCAAGCATTTTTAGAGCACTGTGTATTAATATTAATTGCACATATAGTTCACCCCCAAACAAATAATTCTGACATGATTTACTTATCCTCCTGTTGTTCTTAACATGTTTTTTCTTCTGGAACACAAAAGAAGATCAAATTGACAGATTGTATAGACAAAAAATCCTGAAATATTTCTCAAAATATCTTCTTTTATGTCCACAGAAGAACGAACGTAATACAATTTTGGAATGACATAAGTTCATTTTTCATTTTTTATTGTCTTCAAGGCAAATTTTTCAAGTTCAGTCACTCTAATGTAACTCCCCTCATCAAACTGAAAGATGTATCACACATATCCACAGCACAAACAAGTTAGATATCAAAGTAGGTAATAGCTAAGTGGGTCTACATAACAAATGTGGATCTTCTTGCACTGGTGCAACAGTGCTGACTGAGCATGCAACCAATCATATGACAACTATTTTCACTTACTAACATAGCCAACTCATCTCATACAAGCTAATGAGCAACTCAGCTCACACTTTGAGACCACTCAGTGACGGATACCTCACCTTCTGACATTTATAAGTCCCCAGCAGAACCGTGGGATACCGACTGATTCACAGTCACAGTTTTTGCACAAGGTGACATTTTTTAATCAAAACTTTCTGCTGACTGGCAGAATGACTCTGTCGCCGAGTACATACTTGACAGTGGCCTTCACTTCAGATTCTGTCATGCACACTAACCCGAGTAGGCTACAGAAAAACAGCAGGGCTACTTACAGCCAAGTGAAAGATGATGTTTGCTCAGGGTATCTGTGAGAGCAACCCGTTCGGATTTATTACTACAAAGCATCTCAGTTCACTAAACAAGAGTCCTAAAAGACCATCTGGGTATCATGTTAATCAAATGTGACTCAGAGCACCCTGTATTTTTCATCAGTGTAAATGTCACGCCGGACCACGTAAATGATCTTTTCTGGGGTGAGTGTAAGTGTGTGATCTCCTGTTAGTGGTCTTTTGTTAAATGGCAGTGTTGACATGGCTGTGAGTTGACCTCAGTAAAAGCCGAAGCACAAAGAATCACATGCGCTAACACAGGTATAGTGCTCCAGATGACCTCCAGCATTTACTACTGACACTCAGTAGAGATGAAAGCCGCCTACGGGCTTGAAGAGAGAAGGGCTAATAACAGAGCCCTCTGATATCTGATCACAAAGGACAGTTTCGCTCTGGCCCCTTCTGCCTTTCATTTCTGTCTCTTTCTTCTTCTTTTCTCACACTTCATGCTGCAGAAATGAGGGCCATACCAATGGAGCGCTGCACGACGTCTTGAAGAAGAATGCACATCAGAAATACTGTGAAAGGAATACTTAGCACACTTATGTAGTGTGATTTCAATGTGCCATCAGATGTTCATGTGTGTAAATAAGTCATTTAAAGAATTTTTACACTTTTACAACAGTGCCATCTATAGGCAGTCCTAATTATTGCAACACTGTGATGTTTACTTTATATTGTTAATGCTCATATTTTCATGCTACAGACATGAATGATATCTCAAATCATACAGCTTTTTGAAGAGATGCGATTCAATAAGGCATGACGGACACATTAAAGACCAAAAAATCCAATTGTCGGAGGGACCAGAATGATTAAAAAAAAGTGATTTTCTGCAGTCTTA
>JAUZSZ010000109.1:6470215-6486214 GCA_034780575.1 Labeobarbus marequensis | reverse complement strand
TGTTTCTCCTCCTTATTCCTCCCAGCTGCCAAAACCCTTCAGATCTTTAACATCGAGATGAAGAGTAAGATGAAAGCTCACACCATGACTGATGATGTCACTTTCTGGAAGTGGATCTCTCTTAACACCATTGCCCTGGTGACTGATAACGCCGTCTATCATTGGAGCATGGAGGGAGACTCTCAGCCGGTCAAAGTGTTCGATAGACATTCCAGCCTGGCAGGCTGTCAAATCATCAACTACCGCACCGATGACAAGCAGAAGTGGCTGCTGCTCATTGGCATTTCTGCTCAGGTGTCATAATCATTTTAAATAATCGTTCTGGATTTTTGGTCTACAATTAATGCACATTATTGCTCTTGTTCTGCACATACACATGCTCAAGTCGTTTTTGTTATTTCTTGCTTTTATAATTTCTGTACCTAATTTTCTTTATTATTGATTCTATATTTATTAGTAGTAGTAATAGTTGTATATTATTTCCTTGTTTTTTTTGTCTCTTTTCTTTTTCTGTCAGTCACATGTTGGAGACTCAATCAAGGGTGTTTTTTCAAATCTCTCAAGTATTCTGTTTCTTGTTGCAGCAAAACCGAGTTGTTGGTGCCATGCAGCTATACTCAGTTGAAAGGAAGGTGTCACAGCCTATCGAGGGTCATGCCGCTGGCTTTGGACAGTTCAAAATGGAGGGAAATGCAGAAGAATCCACTCTCTTTTGTTTTGCTGTGCGAGGTCAGGCAGGAGGAAAGGTGCGTTTCCAGATAAGTTTATCACATTTAATTGCATTACTAGAAATTAACTAGTATAAACTGTAAGTATCCCTAACATGGTTGTCTAAGAAAGAGAGGAAGTGGTCTGGGCTGATTTTTTTGGGTGTAAACTACAGCTTTTGAGGAAGAGGTCATTTAGCTTGCTAGTTTTAGTTTCAGATGTAGGTTTTTTTTTAATTATTATTCTCCAGAGCTAATTATTGATGATCACTTAATTTGTCACTTATACTTGCATTATTTTGTGTGTATTCATTCAAAACATAAAATTAACTAAAGAATTTATTATGCAGCTTCACATTATTGAAGTGGGGACGCCACCAACTGGCAATCAGCCATTCCCAAAGAAAGCTGTGGACGTGTTCTTCCCTCCAGAAGCACAGAATGACTTCCCCGTTGCCATGCAGGTATGTGATTTCTTTGACCGTTTTCCAGTGAAAGAGGCATTACTTTGTTTCTTCCTATATCCTTTACTGGATGTCCATTCTTTTTCAAATAATTGTTGCCCTTCTGAACTTAATATTCATCAAAGAATCCTGAAAAAAGGTCATATTAAACAGCACAACTATTTTCAACATTGATAAAAACAATAAATGTTTTTTGAGCAACGGATCAGCATATTAGAATGATTTTTTGAAGGATCATGAGACCGGAATAATGGCTTCTGAGTATTCAGCTTTGCTATCAGGAATAAATTGCATTATAAAATATATTCAAATATAATCTTTTAATCATACTAATATTTCATAATATTACTGTTTTTACTGTATTTTTGATTAAATAAATGCAGAAAAAAAAAATTACAAACTCTAAAGTTTTGAACACAAATATAAATTCATCCAGATTTGAACTGACCATCTTGGAACATATTTCTCGTCACACAGATCAGCTCCAAACAGGACGTCGTATTTCTCATCACTAAATACGGTTACATTCATCTGTATGACCTGGAGACGGGCACCTGCATCTACATGAACAGAATCAGCGGAGAGACCATTTTTGTGACGGCACCCCACGAAGCCACATCTGGAATCATCGGCGTGAACAGGAAAGGACAGGTACATGCTGAACATTAAATTCAAATTAACCCAGGTGGTAGAAATGACATGTGAATTAAAGTGAGCAATGATAAAAGTGCCACAATGTTTAGGGAAATGTTTCCAGGGAAATCATCCTTCAGTTGGCTTACTTATAGTTGTCTCTGCATATTAAGCTGGGTTAGGAGGAAGTATATTAACTCTGAAAAAAAATTACACGCTCCAGCTGTAATGAGTGTCAGTTTTTCAAATTTTTATCAGCTGTGTCACTTTGATCCTGCACTGCAGAGCTCTATATATGTGTGTTTGGTCGGATCTACATTCTGTCAGAGGGAATCTAAGGAGGACACAACACAACTCAGCTGATTACCCCAGAGGCAGAACATTTAATACCCTCGTCTTACTGAGACATGGAAACCACCCATCCTCCCTCTGCATAGTTCATCTTTTTTTTCATTTCCTCTCTGCATAGCTTAAAGCATCTCTCATCCTGAAATTTGAACTTGGAGATCAAGACCACCATAGTCAATAGAAGCATTATGATGCATAGATTATGTCAAAGCGGGATACATTTCTGCTGGATCTCAGAACGTAATAAATAAACAGGCGTTCAGTATCTCAGGTGAGTCGACGTTCCTGTTTGCTGGCTCTCTCTGTTCACAATGCTCCATTATGAGCTTGTTAATGGATCCCGCGAGCCTGTAAATAATTTTCCTTTCATGCCAGAGAAAGTCTTGAATTATTCAGTGTGTGACAGAAAGCCAATCCAAACTGTGTCACGCTGAACCTGAAGAGCACTGTTTCCTTTGTCAATAATACAGGACCTCCACCTCAGTCAACCAACAATGCCATGCACAACATCACAAAGGTGAAAGGGATAGCGTTAATGCATTGATTGTCTGTAGGGTTATTTGTGTTTTAGTTTGAGCATTACGTAATTGGGTTACAATAAGCATGTCTGTTATTTAACATGATGGTAGCACGATCTAGTATATTATGGATGGATTGGTGTTTAGAATAAAATTTCATGTCTGAATATGATTTATTTAAGTTTAGGTAAAGGAAAAGGAATGCACATCTCTTTTCCTGTCTCCGTTTCCCCTGCTCGTACTGGCATTCTCCATCTTCCTGTCCTCTGCACCAGTCAGCACTGGTGGGTGATGAAAAGTCAGGCTTTAACCAGCTGCGTCTGCACTCGTGAGCGTAGTGACCTTGAGAGAGAGAGAGTCTTCACTGAAAATAGCTGCAGAGAATACAAGAGGGAGATGGCCTGAGAGAGAAAAAAAGTGTCAGTTATCATGTGATCTTGCCGTGGGAGGGATTGACTGGCGTCCTGAATCCTTTCACGTTAACAGAGGCAGAACCTGACCACCAATCACAGTGCGCGTAGGCAGAATGCATCATCAGCTTCTGTGACATCACACTTTGCCCTCCCTTTTTTCTTTGATCAGGCCTGCTGTAACATGACTCTCAATAAGATAAATGTCTGGTGTACTAGTACTTCAGACCCTAGACAGCTCATACAGACTTGAAAAATCTGATTTTATGTAACAGAACTACTACACATTGTATTATGTTAACCTATATAAATTGCACACACAAGTGTTCTTGTATTATGGCAAAGTAAAATTTGGCATAATAAACAAATGGATTAAAAATTTTTTTTTTTAAATCAAAAAGCAGATGCACATTATTGATGCACATTATTATTATTATTATTAATAATAAAATTATTATAATGATTAGTAATACTATTAATTTAGTAGTAATAATTTTATTAAATTATGATTTTTAATAATTATCTATTTGTTAATAGTTAATCTGTTTATTGTTATACTAAAAATAATACAATTAAAATGTGGTTCTGCTTTTTAACATAAATTGCTTATGTAAATGTATCACAGATCGATAAAACAGTTAAATTATTAACTAACAATTTTAGTTATTATAGTTGTTGTTGTCATGGTTGTTAGCAATATCCAGATTATTTAGAAATGATTTTTGTACACTTTATAATCTAAATGGTTGCATTATTTGTATTATTTTGAGTTTTGCCACGCTGCCTAAAAATGCATTTTTCATTTGAGAATGAATGAAAATTATAAATTGCAAACATTAAATATTATATAGCATTATTTATTATTTGGCATTATATAATCCTATTTTTTTTTTTTTTTTTTTTTTTTAAGAAACTAGGATGGGTATTATGTTGTCCGACTGATAGCACAGATACTGGGGATGTGCTCTGTGCAGATGTTTGTGTTTGGGGTCCTCATCAGGAGTGACTCATTATTACTATCATCATCTTCTCAAGCATTGGGCTTTTATTGACGTCAATGCAGCATTCTTCCCCCATGGACCACTGCAGCTTCTGTCTGTCACACACACACACACACACACACACACACACGCACGCACGCAAATGTAATCTCCCATTCACTTGCCCTCTCCTTTTCTTTCTCTCTCACTGCCTCTTTGTGGAGGAAAGCTGATAGACACAATGAGCTGCTCTATTTTTACTCCTCTCTTTAGTGTCTCTGCCTTCCTCCGTCTCTGGGCGAGCTGACCCATATTGTTGGGGGTGGGACGTGAGGGTTTAAGCAGAGAGTGATGCAAAATAACGCCTGTGACTCTGACCTGCTGATGCTGATCTAGAACACACAGTAGCGTACAAACACTTATAACATGCACTTACAGCAGAGATACAGAAATTCACAGTTGTGCTTGGTCACAAGCAGTTAAAATAGTTCCAGTCTGGGGGGAAACATTTTAATCTTGGTTGTTTATAATAAACTGGCCTCACTTGTCCAGTGTAATCTGTGTTCACACAAATTAAGCGTGTGTTAAGCATCATAAATCTGTTTTATTGGTTTGTGGATGTCAGTGTTTCAACCTAGTAGCTGAGGAAATCGTCCTTCCAGGCTTCAATATGTACTGTACCTCCTGAGAAATATTGCGGAACATTGTGCTTTGATGGGCTTTGGCGGCTTCAGCTTGTGTCTCTTGGCCAAACATCTACAGTAATAATGTCAAACTTTAAGCATATCTCAAACAACCTCTTGGCTGGTCCATAATTCCTTGAGGTCTCATTAGTACCCTTTTATTGCAAATAAAGATACAAGATGTTTGGTCAAAGCAGTGACATCTTGGTTGAAAGGGGACACTTTTTACATCTCACTGCACTTCTGCATCTGATCATGTTACATACTAGAGACAAGCATTAGTATGCGCCTTAGCTTCAGTGTGAGGACGTCAGCTGATACGAGGTGTTATGTTTTCTCATTAGGAGTCATTGATATTATATAACATATCACTTGTGCTGTGTGTGTGATGGATGCTCCAGCTGCTTTTATGCAGGTAAAAGTGACCAAGAAAACTACCAAGGGAATTTCCTGTTTGTACCTCCTTCCTGTGAAGAAGCTAAATTACATTAAAGCTCTGCAGAGAAAATCTGAGAAAAGAAGAGCAATCAATGAGAACATTTTACTATTATTATTAGTAGTAATATTAGTATCTATATTAACAAATAAAGTATTAACAACAAAAATAGTAATGATAATAAAAATAACAGCAACAATAATATTGTTATTGTAATTTAAAGGGTTAGTTCACCCCAAAAATGTAAATTTACTGTTAATTTACTCACCCTCAGGCCATGTGAGATGTAGGTGACTTTTTTCTTCAGTGGAACAATAAAGAAGATTTTTAGGTGAAACTGTTATCCTTGGTAATTGATATACTGCATGTCTCCGTTTGCCCGTTTTTGAGAGTCAAAAAAACATATACAGGCAAGACCAAATTAATAGCCATGGCTCCTGACAATACATTGAAGTCTTATGAAGCAAAACGATCTGTCTGTGCAAGGAAATGTAAATTCTTTACATCATTACTACCTTTAATCCACTGCCTGGGCAAACAGTTCTCAGCACGCTCACGACTGTCTAGCACAAACTTTCTGTCGCATAATAATGTAAGCGTGGGCACATACACAAACATAAGCTGATTGATGATGATTTCAATGTGAAAGAGAATGACATGAAATTTTATGCACAGCCCTACTTGTTCAAGGCAAAATACTCTGACCAAGAACTGAGAGAAATGTCCAAGAACACACGTGAGCTTACGCTGTTTGTTTACAACGGAGAGTGAGGACATTTCTCAGTATGTTTAATTAAAAAGCTCACTGTACGTGTGTTAGTTGTTCATTGTCCTCTCTTTTTTGCTCTGGCTCTCTGTAAGATTAAATGTCTCATCTTGTCTGACCTTCCTTTTCGATGGCCTGAAGGTAAATTACTAATTGCAAACAAATCTTAAACTATATCACTTAATTTTGTGTGTGTGTTTCGTAGGTGTTGTCAGTGTGTGTTGAGGAGGAGAACATCATCCAGTACATCACCAATGTGCTGCAGAATCCAGACCTGGCTTTACGGATGGCGGTCCGAAATAATCTGGCAGGAGCCGAGGAGCTGTTTGGCCGCAAGTTTAACACCCTCTTTGCCGCAGGAAACTACTCCGAGGCGGCTAAAGTGGCTGCTAATGCTCCAAAGGTGAGTAGGGCTGAATATTCTTGTAATATGATGTTTAATAATAACATAACATTATAAATTAAATTATATAGAATAATTTATTATAATTAATTTAAACAAAGCACTTTTTTTAATAACAATTATTTTTTATTATAATAAACATTTTAGTATTATTATATATAATACTTCTCTTCTTCGTCTCAGGGTATCCTGCGCACTCCTGACACCATCCGTCGGTTCCAGGGCGTCCCGGCTCAGCCCGGCCAGACATCCCCACTCCTGCAGTATTTTGGGATCCTACTGGACCAGGGCCAGCTCAACAAGTTTGAGTCTCTGGAGCTGTGCAGACCCGTCCTTCAGCAGGGCCGCAAACAGCTTCTGGAGAAATGGCTGAAGGAGGACAAGGTATGTGGAGGAGGTCGCAGGGGAGATGGTTATCTCCACACACACCCACAAGAGCCTCTTCCTCTGTACGCATGTGTGTGTGTTTGTGCGACAGGCTCAGGGAACAGGGTGTGCTCTTCGCATGTGTTTTTTTCCCCCACAAACAGAAAGAATGCCTCCATATTTTTGTGACAAAGAAGGGGTCTGTGTGAAATCAGACTGTGGATTGTGAGAACGACCGTGATTGTGTGTGTCTGTTATCTAAGATGTTTGCTTTAGATGTGATGTCATGTGTTTGTTATGTGGGGCGAAGGGGTGTTTGGGTTTTTTTCCTTCTAAAGCACAGAGTCTTGGGTTCCATTCCAGTCTGTTTTTTACAATCTGCACTTAATATAACTGAAATAAAATGTTCTTTCTCATAGCCTCAACAAGTTATATCTCTCGACTGGTTTATTGATTGAATTGACATGATTTGTTGTTCCACTAGCATGATTTATTTAGAGAGTTGAGGACCATGATGCTATGCTCAGGCCTGAAATATTCTGAACGGAAAAATACACACAAAGAGCACTATACCAAATAAAGTTTTCCTTGTATTCATTTCAACCTTACAATTGGACCCTCACAGTGTTTTTTTCTTTTTTATCCTTTTTTTTTCTTTTATTCAGCAAGGATGCATTACATTGACCAGCAATTACAGTAAAAAAAAAAACTGTCATCATGTTACTATTGATTTATATTTGAAATGCTTTTTTAACAATATATTCATCAGATAATCCTGAAATAAAAAATGTTTCCAGTGCTCCAGCACAACTGCTTTTTACCATTGATGATGATATTCTATTTAATGTTATTTGAACACCAAATCAGTATATTAGAATGATTTCTAAAGGATCATGTGATATTGAAGACTAAATTTGTGGCACACTTTTTTGTGAATCATTTTGTCAAAAGAACCGGTTCTTAAGAATCAAATGACTTCAGATTAACTCCACATTCTTAAATTGTATTTAACCTTAATTGTAAATTTATTTTGTTTCTCTTCAGCTTGAATGCTCAGAGGAGTTGGGCGACTTGGTGAAGTCTGTGGACCCCACTCTTGCTCTTAGTGTCTACCTGAGGGCTAACGTACCCAACAAAGTTATTCAGTGTTTTGCAGAAACCGGCCAGTTCCCCAAGATTGTCCTGTATGCCAAAAAGGTATGATGACTGATCAGTCAATTTTAAGGTTAAAAAGTATTGAATGAATTAAAATAGACATATGGACTCCAATCAAAACATACTCATACCTCATTTGGTGTTTATAGGTGGGCTACACTCCTGACTGGATCTTCCTGCTGAGGAACGTGATGCGGATCAGTCCGGATCAGGGTCTGCAGTTTGCTCAGATGCTCGTTCAGGATGAGGAACCGCTGGCTGACATCACACAGGTCAGGAACAGAGGAGGAGAGGAGAAGAAAGAAGTGGGAGGTTGAGAAGAAAGATTTCAAATGATTTAGAGAGAAACCATGTGACCCAGAGGCTGTTTGTTAAGACTTATTTAAGGAGCTCAGAAAGACGTTCACTGAAAAATGTGTTTTTCTCCCAGATCGTTGATGTGTTTATGGAGTATAACCTGGTCCAGCAGTGCACGTCCTTCCTTTTGGATGCTCTGAAAAACAACCGTCCATCAGAAGGTCCACTGCAGACCCGTCTGCTGGAAATGAACCTGATGCATGCGCCACAGGTACACACTGCACACTGAAAAGCATCTGGATACATTTACTGTCATGGTGTTAGACAATTTTCAAACAAAACGGTCTCTTGCAGGTTGCAGATGCCATCCTAGGAAATCAGATGTTCACTAACTACGATCGTGCCCACATTGCCCAGCTGTGTGAGAAGGCAGGGCTTCTGCAGAGAGCTTTAGAGCACTATACTGACCTGTACGACATCAAACGAGCTGTCGTACACACACACCTGCTCAACCCGGAGGTACCCAACAAGTTCTTTTTTTATCGTACTGAATTGAAATGTGACCTCCTTTTTCATTGTGTCTCTCTTCGTTTTGCACTCTGTTAATGTCTGCAGTGGCTGGTGAACTTTTTTGGCGCTCTGTCAGTGGAGGACTCTCTGGAGTGTCTAAGAGCCATGCTGTCTGCTAACATCAGGCAGAACCTTCAAATCTGTGTCCAGGTGGCCTCCAAGTATCACGAACAGCTGACTACCCAGGCCCTCACTGAGCTTTTCGAGTCTTTCAAGAGTTTTGAGGGTGAGAACTAGATTCCTCATGATTTCTTAACCTGGTGTCTCTGGAAAGTTTGAACATTGACAACATGGGACAACCTGGAAATATCAGGGAATATTAAAACTTTCTTTTTTTTTTTTTAGACAAGAAAAGTCTGTTTTAAGTGATTTAACGAACAGATCAACAAATTTGTTAGCTAAAACCAGTAACCTTATTCAATAATCACAAACAACTATAAAGTTCATAAAGTGCATTCAAAAACAAAAAGACTGAATAAAAAGGGTTGGATAAACAGAACATTTTTCCTGCATATGAATCCCACTTAGAGTATACATTGGCCATGTAGTTTCTTCTGATATATCTGGCAGGCCTAAGAATTCTGTTGGCAGACACTGCTAGAAAGTCATTCTTGAGTGTATTTAAACTTGTACGTAAACACTCGTCACAATTTGACTGGTATCTTGGTCGTATAATGCCTCTGTTCTGTGTGTGGAGCCGCATGTAGCCTTCCGTTCTGGGCTAAGTAGGACAAAAGGTTTGGCAATCAGAGCAGGCAGCGGCACAGGGCCTGCAGCCACCCACAATCCTTCAGGCTTTTCATATGACAGCAAAAGCAAGAGTGCTTTTGACAAGAAGCAAAATTTTGATGGAAACGCAATGCTCATGCAGATGTAGCGGCCTAATCGGTCTGTGCACTCTGTCATCATTTACTCACCCTCATGTTGTCCCAAACCCATTTGACTTTCCTCTGGAACATAAAATATTTTAAAAGAACAAAAATCTCATTAAAGTATCTGCATATATGAAACGTGTAGATCAAACCGTAACCACAATCAGACGTCTGTCCAATAACAGTCAAGCATCATTTGTTGTTCTGTGCTGGATACAGGTCTGTTCTACTTCCTTGGCTCGATTGTGAACTTCAGCCAGGACCCAGAGGTGCATTTCAAATACATCCAGGCCGCATGCAAGACGGGCCAAATCAAAGAGGTGGAGCGGATCTGTCGGGAAAGCAACTGCTATGACCCTGAACGTGTCAAGAACTTTCTCAAGGTACTGCCAAGACTCTGTCAGTGAAACCCCTCGAAATGATCCATAGCTGACCGCAAAAAGCACATTATATTCTCTAGTTTCTCATCTGTTAAAACTCTTTCCATCTTTTTTCCTCATTACATTTCCTGTTTTGTTCTCTTCTACTGATCTGTCTTTTATCATTTACATGCAAGCCTTTTGCAATTTCAGATGCAAGCGGACAAAATTATAAATTATTTGTCTGTTTGATCCTTCTCATTTTATGATAAAAGAATATTCTGGGTTTAATACAAGTTCTATTAGCTCTGTTAACACCATTTGCGGCAATTGTCAATGTCAGTTACCACTGAAAATGAAGAAATATGTAAAGAATTATTTAAACCGTTTAAAATTCAACACAAATTATGGTAATTAAATACTGTTAAGATAAATATTAAATATGCATTTTTTGGAAACAAGCCATGAGATTGAAACCTTCATAATGATCTCAAATTAAGCACTTTTATTAGCTTTTATGTTTTTATCTTTTTATTATCATTTTTTTATTATCATTTATTTATTCATTATTATACAAACAAGGTTAGTAAGTGATTCCATCACAATAGTCTCATGCTAAAACATATAATTGCTTGATTGTAATAATTTCACTTAAAATCACTTGCTAGCTTTGTGTGTTAAGTTAACTCAATATTCCAACTTCATTTGATGACGTAATGGCCACAGGAATTATGTCAGAAATGCATAACCAGAAATTCATCTACTTTATAGGGTATTCCCAAGTCAAGAGCAATTTGGAAAATTCTCCAGCTCAAATAATAAACCGTTTTTAATGAACAATTCAACAAAAATACTAGCTTCAGATTTCTGCTTCTAAACCCTCCAGAACCCTGACCTGGTTTACATCCATTGGACATCATTGGACATGTTTTACTGTGAAAATAGAATAATAATAATAAAATAAAATAAAAATAAAAAAATGAACTTATTTTATGTGGTTGTCTACATTGTTACAAATGCTATTAAAAGAGCTTGATTTATATTGGATTCAGTACATTGTTTTAGTGTCATTGAAATTTACTAAACATTTAATATCTTGGAAGTTTAGGGAAAAATCCAAACCAGGTTATATTCTCTCTTTATTAACAAATGTTCCCCGTTTAGATCAGGCAGTAGTTTTCTAGTTTTAGGGAGTTGATCTCATTCTTTTATCCTGATGGCGGCTGTTGTTATCTTCTGTGCTTTACCTGTACTTATGGGATGCTCAGGACTTGAATCAGGTAAATTAACCCTACGTACTACAAGACTCTCTTTACTTTATTCCCTTCTCTTTTCTTTTGTCGTCCCTTCTTTTCTCCTAGTGGTCAGTTGAAGGATTAATACTGGGATTGGTGTGTGCAAAGCACATACAGGGAGGTTTCGAAAAGCATTGACTGCTGGGAACAACCCTCTCTTGGCCTGAACTTGAAATCGTAGCGAGTGACCGGGCTGAGATTGAGTTGTGGTTTTGTGGTAGTGTGTTGATGTGTGTTTGGCTGTGGTTGATTTGTGGTGACCATGTTCTGCAGAAATGGAAGCCTCGGGTCTTTTTCAGAATCTATTCCACCAGAGTCCGACCTTATAAAGTTGACTTCACTGTTGGACTCTGCCAGCTTCAAAGGGTGGATCCGGAAAAAGCCAAGTTTTGTGGAATGATTTTGAGACTTGTTCAAGTTTAATAAAGTCTTGTTTAAGGCTTCACTGCAAAGGTTCAGCTTCTGTAAATATCTGTAGGCACGCTTAATGTGTTGAAGGTTGTGGAGGTTGATTTGTGGCGTTTCTGTGGAGTGAATTGTGCAATCCCAGTTCATTAATCCTATATGTGTTGTAAACTGTACTGTGGCAAAAGAAGTTTGAAATGTTGTAGCCAGCAGGGGGAGTAGTACTGCCACCTCAAAGTTTGACATGATTCAAGCCTTCTTTTCACTTACAGACTTTCTTTTAACCACTAACCACACAATTCTTCAAAAAACATTTTGTGGACTTACTCAGTTATCCTCGAATCATGTTTATAACATTCTCAGTTTGTCATGGTTGAATTTTTTTGCTTATTGCTTTAACTTTTTTATTATTATATCTTTAAATTGTGAATTATTTGGTAGGTTTTTATAGAACTTGTTTTAAATATTAATTGGTAGGTTTTTATAAAACTAGTTTGTTTTGCATTAATGTTTACTTTTTTTAAATTATGAATTGGGTTTTTGTAGAACTAGTTTTATGGCCTTAATATTTACTTTTTTAAATATGAATTACTTGGTTGGTTTTTATAGAACTAGTTTGTATTGCTTTGTTTACTTTTTTAAATGATGAATTAGGTTTTTGTAGAACTAGTTTTTATGGCCTTATTTTTTTACTTTTTAAAACATTTACTTGGTAGGTTTTTATAGAACTGGTTTGTATTGCTTTAATATTTTTTTAATTATGAATTAATAGGTTTTTGTAGAACTAGTTTTTATTGCTTTAAATTGTTCTTTTTTAAATTATTATTTACTTGGCAGGTTTTATACAACTAGTTTTTTATTGCTATAGTATTTACTTTTTTAAACTATAAACTACTTAGAATGTTTTTGTAGAACTAATCAGTTTCAGTGATTTTAATAGTATTTATTTGAACAAAAAGAGTCAAATCTCTTTCATAAACTTAAAACAGCTTTGTCATCCTTTAAGTCAGGGGTACCCAATCCTGTTCCTGGAGATCTACCTTCCTGCAGAGTTCAGTTCCAACCCTGATCAAACACGCCTGTCTGTAATTATCAAGTGCTCCTTCAGATCCTAATTAATTGGTTCAGTTGTGTTTGATCAGGGTTGGAGCTGAACTTTGCAGGAAGGCAGATCTCCAGGAGCAGGGTTGGGCACCCCTGCTTTAAGTTATGTAACTAAGTATTATATAGAATAATTAATGAAATGTTTTGAATGAAAATTCATTTTACTCTTAAACTTTAAAAATCATCTGAAGTCTTTTGCAGATTTGACTGTATTATTGAACAAATGACTTCTGTGTCTAACATCTGACATTATCTTCTCATTTCCCCATGGTTTGACTGACAGGAAGCTAAACTCACCGACCAGCTGCCTCTCATTATTGTGTGCGATCGCTTCGACTTCGTCCATGATCTTGTACTCTACCTGTATCGAAACAACCTCCAGAAATACATCGAAATCTATGTGCAAAAGGTGAGTAAGCTTTACTTACCGTTCACAAAGCCTCTGTAGTCAAGCAGTGAGCAAACCATAAATGATCACTTTTGTGTATATATAGGTGAACCCAAGCCGTCTGCCTGTGGTAATTGGAGGGCTCCTGGATGTTGACTGCTCCGAGGACGTCATCAAAAACTTGATCCTGGTTGTGCGGGGCCAGTTTTCCACCGATGAGCTGGTGGCAGAAGTGGAGAAGAGAAACAGGTATAAACTTTGCATCAAAACGTCAATATCAAACCAGGAGTTATCAAAACAAAGCACTTGAGACGATGATGTTATGCTATCTTGGATTCAGAACTACTACAGGATGCTTCTGTTTATTGTAGGTGATGTTTAATCATTTGTTTGTGTACATCATGAGAGTTTCCAGATGAAACTTTGATTGCACAAGTAAACAAAGAACACAAACAGCAGTAGCTCTTCTGGTTGTTTAACGACAGCGCTAGCAGTTGCAATATGCTATATAGTCATTTTTGTGAGGGGGAAAAACAAAGTTAACTAAACATAAACAGCTTTAGATATTAATGTCTTTCTTTAAATGTCTGTCTTCTGCAGACTGAAGCTGTTGTTGCCATGGCTGGAGTCTCGTATCCACGAGGGCTGTGAGGAGCCAGCTACCCATAATGCCTTGGCCAAGATCTACATCGACAGCAACAACCACCCAGAACGCTTCCTGCGGGAAAACCCGTACTACGACAGCCGGGTGGTGGGGAAATACTGTGAGAAAAGAGACCCTCACCTGGCCTGTGTGGCCTATGAGAGAGGACAGTGCGACCAGGAACTCATCAACGTTAGTATGCTTCTCCATTAATAAGCTTTTTCATACCAAGTTTAGAGCAACCAACAACAATTTGATCTTTTCTTTTTCTTTACAGGTGTGCAATGAGAACTCGCTGTTCAAGAGTTTGTCCCGTTACCTGGTGCGACGCAGAGACTCAGAGCTCTGGGCCAGTGTGCTTTTGGAGACCAACCCCTTCAGGAGGCCCCTTATTGACCAGGTACACATATGTGTGTTTCATTCATCTCTCACAAAATACAAACATGGATCATAGAGGTGCATTGACAGTGCATGTTTAAGTTTTATCAATTTCACATTAATATTGGGTGAAATAGATGAGTGTTGTCGACACTTGAATGCATTGAATTTACAATTGCTATCTGAGAATCATAATCTAAATTATCTTAGACAGCATGATTTTTCTACCTTCTGTTTAGAACAGTCTTTGGAAAGCGTTCCTGTGAGCCCTTAATATTCTTCCTAGATAGGCTCACTAGGCTTTGTAAGACATCAGAGTCAGTAATTTTTTTTTTTAAAGAAATTAGTAGTTTTATACAACATTGATGCTTTAATTGATCAAAAGAGACAGTTAAAACATTTATAACAAGGTTCGTACAGGTGCTTGAATATTTATGTAGTGTTTTCAAGGTTTGAAAAATGCTTGGATTTTGGATAAAGTGCTTGAAAATCCAGTTGCATGGGCTTCATAATAATTAGCTTTCTTACTGAATAGTTCATCATTTTCTACATTAAATAAGCCTAAAACAGCTCTGCTCCACACGTGTCACTATAGTGTGATCTGCCGGTCTTTATTGGCGCACGCCCTCTGATGGAACAGAGTTGGAGATAAAAACATGCCAGGAGGTTGCCGCTTCAGTCAGCAGCTTGAAAATGACAAATACAAATTATGGTTAAAACGAGAACTAAATACTTGAGTAGCCTCCTGCTAAGTGTTTTTTCATGGAAGATTCTGCGCTTTCCAGCCATATAAATGGTAATGTTAAACAAAAATGCCCCTGCCCAGTTAAACTAAATCTTTTAAGACTATCGTGATTAAAGTGAAATGTGAAAATGAATGAAAAGTGTTTATTGCAGCATACGTTTAGATCTGCTCACAATGCATCAAAGATTTCTTTATGGACGATTTCTTTTTTCCCCAGCGTTGAACGTTATAACAAATCACACTCACACGAGGTTGAGGGCAGATTAATCACCAGTGAGGAAAAAGCTGCAAAACGCTACGATTGTTCAGTTCAGCTCTTGAATACTGTCATCATAAACAACAGCACAGATATGATGTAAACAAGAAATTCATTTTGCGGTTTAAACAGTAACTATCCAGTTTCAGTGATGGGGAATGTTTGTTGCTCGTTTTCTGCATGTTTTAATCCCAAATTGAATAACCATTTTGTTTTTCATGCTACTAAAATAACCATTATAATGAATGACATGAATTTGACATGTCGTTTCTCCCACAGAAAAAGGTAATCGACATGAATCATCATTGTCACTTCAAATTTAAGGACATAAAAAGACTTTAATATAGTTTCAAGAGGTCTTAAACTTGAATACGGAAAGACAAGAATCATGATATGGCTTTATGTGATGATTAAACTTCTATAAGGATATGATTTCATTGAATAAATGAAACCACCTACCCTCAGAAAACGTTTGATGGCATTTTCATTTCATCTTGCCTGCTTATAATGCCTGATAGTAATAAGCGCAGTGCTGCTTCATGTACTGTCGTTACCAGGGAAACCGTTTTGTGCTGTTCCAAATGCACCACCTGCTGGCAATTTGCTGTTCTTGTTCAGAACAATGTGAAAATCGCTAATGTGCTTTCAAAAATCCAAACGATTAACAAAGTAAGGTGTGCGTGTGTTTTAAATTAAGATAATAACTTATAGCTACTTTTGACTAATCCCTTTTCTTAAAAATAGTTTAAAGGCTGAAATGTGAGGTTTTTGAACTGCAAATCGTGTTTTTAGTCATTTTATGGTACCTGCCATTAGTA
>JAUZSZ010000109.1:6243305-6253461 GCA_034780575.1 Labeobarbus marequensis | reverse complement strand
TGCATTATCTTTGTGTAATATTAAAATTAGTTTGATCTGTATCTTTTAAGTGTGACAAATAAGCAAAAACAAAACAAAAGAACAGGAAGGAGGCCAAAATTTTTTCACGGCACTGTATGTGGACTACGTGTCACCATAAAGTTGTTAATTTTTTATTAAAAATTATAAAGTCAAATTAATACAAACTATATGCATGAATGAATAATTTACAATAACATGCATTTAGAAAATAGGGTGAATTTTCAGTTCATGCTGAATTTAAAAATGTTGTCATGCTTTTAGCTACCAGTCAGAGTTTGGTGCTTTGTTTAAAATTTTTTTTTACCATATTTAAATACATTAAATATCATTAAATGGGACCTTTTCTATGTCATTGCAGTTTGGATGGAAAACAAACAGATCCAGCGTGTGTGTGTGCAGAATTGATTCATGCTGAAACTTCAAAGGCATGTCCAGATTATATCATTATTGTCTGATAACCATTTTTCTACCCATCAATCCTGGACAGGTTCAGATAAACTCACACTATAGTAAATCTGGTCTGGTGTAAATCTAGCTCCTTTCTGCTGCTTTCTGAGCTCAGTTCCACAAGACTGATGTGAGATTCCTAACATTCCAGAACTCCTACTCTCTTACTTCCCATTCCTGTTCTCCACACACACACTACACGATGGTTATAGATATTGGTTAATGCTAAAGTGTCAACTCCCTTTCTCCAATTTTATCAATTTTATCGCCTTTTCATTCTCATCGGTTTCGTCTCCTTCTCAGATGCTCACTACACTCTGGCCTTGACTGAAGCTCCTATATAGCTCTAAGGGAGTGTTTGTGTGCAGAGTGTCTGTTGTGGATAGATTTACAATCCGTGGAGATGTTCCAGGGTCTCCGGTCTGGCACCTTCCCTTATTTTCAAAAAGCATGTTGATTAAAATAGTCCTTTTTTCCTGTAAAGTTTAATTTTGAGGTTGAAATTATGGGCGGTGCATTGAAGAAGTCAGGGTGGAATGGCCTTTAGAGGGGTGTGTTGGCTCAAGGAGCATTACAGAGTAAATTTACATCAGCTTGGATGCAAAAGTCCAAAAAGAAAGAGAAATCAAATTTTTGTGGCTCAGAAATTACAGCTTTAAAAGCCAAATACAGTATCTAGGGAGCGTCTGTAATGATTGTTTTCTGTTTATTAGTTTTAAAAGCAAGTTTCGCATTAAAGTGTTCTTCAAAACCCATCCGCGTGTGGCTGTTGTGATAATCTTTGTAAAGATTGAGAGTCTCCGAGGCATGCAGCCAATCAGGTCCTCTTTTAGTTTGAACGTTGGCTTTGTATTTAGTGAATGCCTGTTACATAAGATCAATAAACATTTAATTAGCATAAGTGACTGTTGACTAACAAACGTTTTGTTTGAGAAAAGTCTCGCCGGGTTTGTTCAGCTGTTATGACGAGGCAAACAGCTAAAGCGCGCAGAATACGAGCTCTAGTCATCGAGTCTAGAGGCTTTTTAAGTTCTCTTATTGACTCTAAGCGCATCGTTTAAAGGCCACGCTTTATGAATGAGTGAGAGGATGTCCTCATCTGTATGTATAAAGGCTTTGTTTGGTGGATCTTTGATGGATGCAGTAGATAGTGTATGTTTGTGTATTTAACTGCCGTTGCTCTGTGGTCGACTGCTTTAATCTGAAGGTATTTCATAGAGTCTCAGTTCTCTATTTGTGGTAAACGCTGCTGTTAGTAATGCACTTCAGTACTGTGGCTGACGTCTTCCAGGGCTTTGGTTTGGAGAGAGGGTGTGTAACGGCATGTTCTACAGTTGATCACCTGATCTTGCTACTGCTATTGGTCAGGTGACGGAAGACAGACAGTTTGTCATATGGTTTAGACACGTGGTGATGTTAAAGGGGTAGTTCGCTCATAACTAAAAATCACACGTGAGGAAGAAACTTCTGATGTGTATCCTGACTGTTACCACATCATTTCTCATTTCTCATTAACAAACGGATGATTTAAAAAAAAAAAAAATTATTTTTATTTTTTTGAAGGGTTAGGGTTAGAATATTTGTTAATATTTTGAAATGGCTTTTGTTTTTATCCTTTGTTTTTATCCTTTGTTTCTATTTTAATTTAGATGAAGTTTTATTGTTTTTGTTTTTTTTTACTCATTTCAGCTATTTCATTTAAAATTTTCATCTACTATTTATATTTTATTACAACTTCAATTCAATTAACAAAACTTATTTTAAATAGGTTTAGCTTTAGCTGGTAACGCACTCATATGACTGAAGCGGGATTCATCCAGTAGCTCTTTGAATGCCCAACATGATAAAACAATTAAATCCAAGACAATTAGATGTAAAGTATGATGGATGCTTTTCAGGCAACTCGGCCAAGGGGCCACAGACACCACCTGTTTGTGTGCCTGGGTGTCGTTGAGTTGAGATGTGAAGTGTGTTTGTGGGTTTTGTAGTAGGAGTTTGCTACGCCCTGACCAGAGACGCTGCTTTCAGGAAGTCAGTAACAGCCCAATTCTACAGCTGTGGAATGTTGTCTCTATTTTTCTCTTACTTTCTCATGCTGTTTTTCTCACCACAAGCTGTTTTTAATTTTGCTAATGTTCTTTTTCTTTAGTCCTTTTTCCCTTCACAGATGGGGTCATGTTACCTATTTGTGACCTCTTGCCCTTTCATTTCTTTCTTCCTTTCTTGCTTTTTAGCTGGAAATGCACAATCATCACGATTAGCTAGTGTCATCAGGAGTAGTCTTGTCCTGAGCTCTGTTTTTGGCCTCTATTGGCTATTGCCGGGATTTTTTGCAGTTATGTTTGTTAAAAATACACTGCTTTTCAAAAGTTTGGAATTGGTATGATTTAAAAAAAATGTTTTTTGAAAAAGTATCTCAAGACTGCATTTATTTGATCAAAAATACAGTAAAACTAATATTGTGAAATATTACAATTTAAAATAACTTATTTTTTGGTATTGGAATATATTTTAATTTATTCTTGTGATGGCAAAGCTGAATTTTCTGCAGTCATTACTCCAGTTTTCAGTGTCACATGATCCTTCAGAAATCATTGTAATATGCTGATTTGCTGCTCAGAAAACATTTCTTATCAATGTTGTAAGCTGTTGTGTGTCTTAATATTTTGTGGAAACCATGATGATTTAAGGTATTTTTTGATTCAAAAGAACAGCATTTATTTGAAATATGAATCTTTTGTAATAATATAAATGTCTTTATTGTCTCTTAATACCCCTCTGCTGAATAGGAGTGTTAATTTCTTTAAAAAAAAATACTGACCCTAAAATTTGTTTATGTATAAGTATTTTTATTTTGCTATGTTTTTTCTTTGCTTATATTTGACAAACAGCACAGTTTAAGATGAAATTTGAAATTAATTTTTGGCAACCTTCTGATGATGAATTGCACAGGGATAAGATGTCTTAAGTTGAGATGAGTGTTGCTCCCTTTATTTTCTCTTCAGTTTTTTGCTTTAATTTGGTGAGTGTTACTTTTGGATCCAGGTTTAGTGTGAACCAAGCCAGGAACAGTGGTTACAGGTCATGTTTTTGTTTTGGGGTTGGTCAATGATGCACACACTGATTGCTCTGTCTGCCTCTGAATAGAGAACTTCAGGAGCATGCTGTTATTGAGCTCGGTGTGTGTGTGTAGACCATGTGATCAAATGTGATGGTGCAGCAGTATTTAGCTCGCTCAGAGAGCCTCCTTTTGTGTGCATTGTTAAGAAAGTTTAAGACTGATGTGCGAATGAAATAACGAAGCAATGGCGTCAGATCGCAGTTGCTACACTATCTCTACAGGGGGCAGCCTACTGTAAAACAATCTCCCTAGCAAAGTCCGAGAGCTGTAGACATGCATGGGGTCAGTGTGGTGTGTTTACTCGGTTTATTTTTGACGAAGTTGCAAATCAGTGTCTGTCTCTGTGGGTTAGTGACTGAACCTCTTTTATGGTTCGCTCGCTCTCTAAATGCAGATGTTTGGCTAGTGTCCATACGGATGGCATGCTGCCTATACTTTGTTTTTGGAGAGACTTTCTTTGGGTTTATGACCGTCATTAAAAAGCATTTGGAGCAAATAGTACTGCTCTGCACAGCAGCCAGTGATGCATATTCAGAGTAAGTGTTGTGGTAGTTGCTAAGGTGTTATGAGTGGTTGCTAGGGTCAGAAAGTCAGAAAAGCAAAGTCTTTATTATTCTTATCCCTAGATATAATTTGCGTTCCTTCTTCAGTGCAAGTTGTTGTCATTTTAACATGTTCAGGGATAAAATCCGATTGCTTAGAAAATTAATAGCATACCTCTTCTCAACAAACTACATTATTTGAGGTGTCGTTCATGTACGTGGCACAAACTTTGTGTGATTTGAAGTTTAATACTTAAAAATAAACTGTCTAACCTTAAGTATGAGCAATAGTAAATGCAGAAGTTGTTTTAGTAAGCGTAATTCATGCAGGAACTTGCCTTTATTTCACAAATGTTTCCTTTTAAAGCTTAATGCAATGACATTTCATGGAAATACAAGAGGGTTTTTCTGGTTTAGTAATTTTGCCATTGGACTAGTTTTGCTTTAAGATGCTTTAATGCCTGCAATGATTCCAGATCAGCAGAGCAACTCTAATGCGCCGTGGAACGAAAGTTTTTAAGCACATATTAGGAAGCTGGCGTAGTTTGGACTGACTTTCACAGAGCTCAGGCTTTACAGAGCTCTGAGTGTGACAAATGTAGAAGAAGTGTTATTGTCCTGTTACATATATTAAAGATCCATGTATATTCATGAGGAGAGGGGTCAAACACAGTGTAATCTTTGAGGTCAAAGAGCAGACACTTGCAACTCAATGGCATGTGATGTTTCTCACGCATTTGAGATATTGACAGTACTGTTTTTAGAGTTACAAATGAATCAGATTCTGTCTTAGGCATTTAATGATCACATCAGATGGTGATTAAATGATTCACAAGAGTTCAGTGATGGTTTATATGACTCATAAAGTATGTTAGAAATCCTGTCAGATGATCCATAGTTGTTAGGTCTTTGTGATTAATCCATGTTTTAATCCATGTTTTTTTCCCTTTTGAGGCACATGTGCTACTGTGTAACTTAAACACCTGTCTCTCTATCTCTCTTTCTCAGAGAACACCTGTCTTGCTCTTTCACGTTCTTCCTGCATGGAGACAGTAATGTGTGCACCAGTGTGGAGATCAACCAGCACCAGCCCGTGTACCACCTGAGCGAGGAGCACCTGACACTGGCCCAGCAGGCCTCCAGCCCATTCCAAGGTGATAGAGCACTCTCACTGTTTTATTTATTTTTTTTAAATGCTTTTAATATTTTTCCCCCCTGTCTGTCCCCTTCTTTTGTCTCTTCTTTGCCTTTTTGTCTTTCCAGAATTTCCTTTCTGATCAGAAAGATGAGGTTTATAATTAGTAAAGCCCAGTGGCATCCTGTCTGCCACTCTGTAGCTTGAAAGAATTAATAAATAAAATACAGAAATAGTGTTAGAGACCTTTTCCTGTTTAGGTGCTTAGGGAAGAGGAAAGTATTCTTCATTACCGGTAACATGAGCAGTGCTCAACCTAATGGTTTTTTACAGAGATATCTGCACATCCTTAAATCTTGAAAATGTTTAAACTAGGGCACGGTGATATGTAAAAACTGATATGTATTTAATCACGTTTTTTGTAACCTTTGCCCTGATATTGTTTAGAATCATTTGTTAAATGGCTGTTGATATCGACATATACAATAATAATAACCAAACCCTAGCCTAAACTGAACCAAAACTATATGATTTGAAGTTTTTATTTTTATATAACAAAGTTTTAAAGGGATAGTTCACCCAAAAATGAAAATTCTGTCCTTAGTTACTCACCCTCATGTCGTTCTGAACCTTTAAAACCTTTGTTCATCTTTCGGAACACAAATTAAGATATTTTTGATGAAATCCGAGAGCTTTCTGACCCTGCAGAAACAGCAACGCAACTACCACGCTCAGGGTCCAGAAAGGTAGTAAAGACATTGTTAAAATACAATGTCGTTTATAAACATCAGTGGTTCAACCTTAATTTTATGAATCTACTAAATACTTTTTGTGTGCAAAGAAAACAAAGATAACAACTTATTAAAGTCGAATAGTAAAGTTAAGTGGGATTTCCAAAGAGCTGTTAGTGATGGTCATGTTAAGGAAGGCATTTTGCCATTTATGATCGTGTCCCTGGGTGGGACATTTAGGCCTTTTAAAGTCACCTTAAAATCAAAACGGACAATTCTTATTTTCTCAATCACATTTCCCTTATCAATACCATCTCTTCTCTGATGATTTGTGTTGACTGGTGTGAGGGCTGGGCACTAAGGCTTCCCTCCAGCAATCTGTCACTCACATGAGATCGCAGCAATTAGCAAACAACAACGATCCAGTCAGTTCCCAATGGGCAAAATCAAGTCCCACCCTCCTTTTTTTTTTCTTTTTCTTTTTTCATTTGGAAAGCCATTTCACTTGGATTTACGTCACTATAGGTAGGAAAAGTCGATTGCAATTTCCGTTTCATGCTGACTTTAAGACTTTACATGGGATTTCAAAGCCCTCAGTTGCTCTTATGCACCCAAGAACTGTAAGTGGGAAATATTCCTTATAGTTTTTATTTTGAATGAATTTCATCCAGTATTATTCATTTTAGCTTGGCTGGAATGCTGTGTTGACCAATCTACATCATCCACAGCCGTGCACTAGATCACATCTACCTTTGTTTTGCATAATTGAGATTGTTTGCAGTTCCTGCGAATTAACATTTTAAAAACACAATTCATCCTTTTGATGGGGAAATAACCTTTGCAATGAATCAGGAATGTGTGACGTGTCAATTGGAACCAGCTGACCTTTTTCTCACTCGCCCGCTCTCTCTCGATCTCCTTTGGTCTGCTGCTCACCGTTTCTGACAGTCTCGGATTAGTGAGCGTGCGAGTGTTGCGACTATGACCTCATAAAGAGCAGTGAGAGGGGTGTAATGAACTCATAGCTCACTTAACCGAGCAGAAGAGAGAGCGAGAGAGAGACTGGTAGTACACAGATTGCTTGACAGAATAAATGTGAGGTGAACAGTGTAATATTGGAATACATTTGTTTGCCTGTTTGTCTGAAAATTAATTCATATCTGTCTGATGCCACCATTCAAATGCGGACCAGAGCAACAGACCCCTTTCTAATGATGGCCAAAGTGTTGATACCTCTTTAATGGATTCAATGCCTCGAGCTTCCCCTGCCATGCAAATTCTGATCTTCTGCCTCACCACCTACCTGAAGAGCTCAACGTGGGGCTTTCTTTCTGTAAATATTTTGCGTATCAGCCGAGTCTCTTTTTGATGCATTGTGACGAGGTAGCCATCCAGAGGCCAAATGAATTCCGCCCCCTCACCTTGGCTCGATCAGAGATCTGTCAGATATTAAAAGAGCTGGTTTTGCCCTGCGAACGAGCCGTGTGTGTTTTCTCACATCTGGTTACAGCTTGTTTTTTTGAAATGTTTTGAAGCGAGTATAACGATCTCTGTTAGAGCGTTTAAATTTAAGCCGCCGTAACCCATTAAAGATGAATCGTGCCTCCTTTCCATTTGTATAGCATCCCCCTGCCCCCATTCCCTCTTCCCATACCTCTTCCGGATGGACGGAGGTGTCCTCTGTCGTTGTGGCTTTCATGGATTTTTGTGATGAAGGCCATGGAATGAGCCAGCTAATGGAAGGACACGGGATGGGTTCATCCGCTCCCCCCTCCTTTTTCTCCCTGGAAGCTCATTCCTCCTCCTAACCCCTAATACGTGGATCAATATATCAAGGTAGTTAAAGAAACACACAAGTACAGAATGAGATTTCCTTGGGAAAATTTGTGACTACCTACCTCAGTGTTTAGTTGCTTTTTTAGGCATGAAAGCAGCATGTAACAGAGCTGCTCTTGAGAAACTGAAGTGTTTTGGTAAGATACCAATAGAGTGAAAACTGATGCCGTGGCTTCCACAGTTGTGCTTCACCTTGTCTTGCGCGCTTTCCTTGTCTTTTTTCACCCTGTTTCTTTCTCTCTCCCTCTGAGTGACCTGTTTATTTAAGTTGGTTTATGGGCTCAGAATGAGCGCTGCTTGGCAGAAACTGGAGGATGTGTTGATATGAAAGGCTTTTGGAAAGTGTCTGAGAGAAAGGAGGAAGGAAAGAGACCCGGCTGCAGTGGAGGAGTCATTTAAGACCACAGTTAATGAGGAACAGAAGTGGAGGGAGCGGTTGAGAGAGAGCCAGGCGGGAGTGTTTGTACAGTGTTCCCCGCTTCATAGACTCATTTGCTTTGGCCCTGTTCTGATTACACGCTCCTTAGTCTTCATGTGTTTCTGCTACATATGCTGGGCTTTCTACATTGTAAGAACCAGTTTGGGGCAACTTTCCAAGGACAACTCCAGATAAATGCCACTTGATTGTGTTTTGTAGTTTCTTTTGCTACTATTATGTTAACAAGTATCTGCATGCGTAAACAAAAACTAATTAGGATACTAGGATAGATGATTTACTCAAGGGCAATATGATGATTCAACGATGCATTTTACATAGTCTTGGTAACTCATTTTGTGTACCAGCTAGTGCTGTCACAATCATGAGTTTATTAAATATCATTCAACTAATTTGCAGCTAACAATTTAAAAGCCTTTTTGCTCGTGTTGTTCACAGTGTAATAAGGTACAAACCTTTACCTTTTGATTTTTTTTTTGTTGTCTTTTGTACAGGAATATTTAGTGCTGTCAAACAATTAATAGCGATTAAATGCATCCAAAATAAAAAATTTGTTTACATAATATATTTGTGTGTACTGTGTATATTTATTATTTATATATAAATACACGCACATGCATGTATATATTTGAGAAAAATGTTATGTTTTTGTATTAAATATATTTATATATAAAATAAATTATATGAATATAAATATATACATTTAAATACATGTAAATATTTTCTGAAAATATACACAGTACACACACACATTATGTAAACAAAAACTTTTATTTTGGATGTGATTAATCACATTAAATGTTTGACAGCACTAGAAAAATAGCATTTTAGAATGACCCAATATTTTAAGTATTTAAATTTTTATTGATATTTATTATTAAATTATTATTTGTTAATTGTATAATATATAAATATTTTTGTATTACTTAAAATTAAAACTTTATTTTATTTTTTATAAATGTATCATTTCAGCTGATTATTATTTACAGTTCTTGTGTGTGATAGCTCTTTCCATTAACACTGTAAAATAATAACAACAATAATTGTAATTATTATTAGAGTAAAAATAAAAGTAAAACAAATTAACAGAATAATAATAAAATTCCCTTATTTGAATGGCAGTCTGTGATTGAGATTAAAAGCGCACAATGATTATGATTATCTGAAATAATCTTGATTAGATCAGATAATCGTGACAGGCCTGTGTCCCAGATTCTTGACCTTTATGCCAGTGCTGCTCTATCTCTTGTGTTCTGTGCTGTAGGTAGTGTGTATGACTGAATCGCTTCTCTTATTCTCGCTGTAGTGATTCTGAGTCCATTTGGACTGAACGGGACGTTGACCGGTCAGTCCTTCAAGCTGTCCGACCCTCCGACACAGAAGCTCATTGAAGAATGGAACCAGTTCTATCCCATCAGCCCGACCTCCAAGGAGAGCACAGAGGACAAAATGGAGGACATCGACTGGGAGGACGACTCCCTGGCAGCAGTGGAAGTGCTTGTTGGTGGGTTGGATTAAAATATATTTTACTTAAAAGGCTGGCAAATACACCAGTTGCATTGTGGGAGCAATACATATTTGCTGATTATACTGGAGAAATGTAATATAGTGTGCAATATGATTTTCATTTGTAGTACATGTTTTTTTTTGACCCGCAAAGTGTGCATTCATAAGGTGTTAATATGTGGCCGTTTCTCCAGGTGGTGTGCGCATGGTGTATCCTGCATGCCTGGTGTTAGTCCCGCAGTCAGATATCCCCACTGTAACACCTACGGGGTCCTCGCACTGCACCGCTGTCTATTCAAATGGCCATCAAGTGCCTGCTTCAAACCGTGACCCCGCCATCTCTTCAGTGACCCTGACTCCTCCCACCTCACCTGAGGAAGC
>JAUZSZ010000109.1:6131001-6142106 GCA_034780575.1 Labeobarbus marequensis | reverse complement strand
GTCTCAACAAACAGCATTCGATAATCCTCCCCAAATTCAATGCGAATCCTAGCAATCTGTGGACCCTCTTCAGTCACACCGTGTGCTGTCTGTCTCCTTCCACTGTTTGGAGCATGTTTAATTCTATTTCATCAACATTAGCTCTTTAACTTTAATGAATTAATTAATGATAGGGCTGGGTATACACCCAATTCAAGTCTGATTCACAAGCTCTTGAATCAGTAGCTGTATGCACAAAATATTCCATCCATGCATCCTGAAATATATTAAAATATTCCACCCACAAGTAGTTATGTCATCATGTTGAATCAGTAACTAGCTTGACAAATGCAGGTTATATGAGGAATCATCACACTGACTCGAACCACTATTTTAATGTTTTCTTAAAAGATTTGGCTAAAAGAATTGTTTGTGAGTCAGTCAGACTACACTGGTTGCACTATGTAACTGATTCATTGACAAAAAAAGATTCATGAAAGTTATTTGCTTGTGAATCCGATTAAACCAGTAACACTGTACAGTATGTAACGTGAGGACAAATCAATCGAATTTTTTTTCTTGGTAAACTGTTTTTCCATCTATCACATTCTGACGCCAGCCTCAGGTAAAAGAGGCTGTAGATTTATCAGCTGATTTTTTTCAGAGTTGATTTCATGCTATATTTCACAGATGTTGCTATTGTTAAAAATATACAACTTCAGTACTTACTCATCTTCAATGTTGTGTTTACATGTAGTCTGATATCATTTGCATGAATAACTGTCCATAATTAACTTTCAGTAAGATGTGTGTAGTGTTTGAGGATGTTTTGTTTTGCTAACATTACTAAATGTAAGTATTTTTATTATTTTTAGTTTACATTTACTGCCGTTAACTGACTGCAACATTCGCCCACGTGTACTTGGATATGTACTGTAATTTAATTGCATCTGGTTCAATTAATTTGGTGTGTCAACAGTGTTTGAGGCAAAGTTTCAAAGCTTTAGGCTAAGCATTTTCAGAATAAATGAACAAAAACTACAAGTGTTACAATTATCCCTGCTCCCTGCTACATAATCAATAATAATAAGCTTAGATAAATCAACTTCTGGTTCCTCACAGCAGGGACGGAGGAAATGAAATAGGCTGCTTCAGATTTCCACAGCTGTAAATTCTATATCACAGCAGCTTGTTTAAATTCCCATCCAGTATGGCCACTTCTCCTCTTCTCATTCAGCATTCTCTGAGCTCTTTCTGAAACCCTGATGGGCAGGCAGACAGATGAAGATGTATTTGTCCGTGCGCTTCCTTCCTCTGCCTTCCTCCACCTCATTAAATACAGCATATCACTTCCCTTTATCTCTCCATCCTCCCTTTCCTCTGTTTGCTGCTCTCTGTCTGTATCTGTGTCTCATGTTTCCTCTTAATACGTGCTGTCAATGCTGTGTAAAGATGCTCTCTGTTGCTCTGAGGGGCTGTTTGTGTTTGAGTGCCTGTGTCTTCATCTTCTCTTGAACGTTCCTTTCTCGTTCTCCACATGGATAGATACTGCACGTCTAGGGTTGAAGCAAAATGTTGGTCGTTTGTTTTTCCCAGTGATTTTCTCAGGAGAGAATTTCTAGTGAATCCTCATGAAGCAAGGCAGTCTTGGCATAGTAGTGCTGAATGTTATAACCCTGTCGGTGAAAATCTTCTGTTTGTTCTCTATGAACATTATATCCAAAGTGTGTATGTAGACAAAATGGAATATCAAATGATGCATACAGTGGCCTCAAAAAAGCAGCTGGACAATGAACTTCGTTGAATTAAATAACATGTTTTGGTTGGAAGGTTGCTTGTGGCTTTCTTTAAAATAAAGAAAGGTTTATCTAATGCAATGGAATTCATACTCATTTAAGTTTGTCCAAATGCTTTTTGGGCCACTGTGTTTACAAGTGATATACAGTATCTTTTCAGTACAGTATGTACAGTATTTGATTTTTATAGTATCTATCTATCAATCACTATTTTATCATTAGTGATAATTGATAATAACTGTGACTCCTTGGACAAACAAAAGTTAGTGTCTTCAAATTGTCAGTTTAGTAATGAATTTTAAGTTAATCCTGGTTAAAATTGTAATACTGTAAAACGTAAAGTATACACAAATTCTGTAAACTAGGTCCAGATATATTGTATTAATATGAAGTAATTTTCCATATTGATATTCACACAATGTTCTGGTGGAAAATTACCAGTACCTTTTTCATTAGATGGAATTATATAAGTTATTGTTGTATCTGGATTCACTTGATGTGAGCGTCAATATCGGCCTTTGAAAACCTATATTAGTTGACTACTAAATCATATGATTTGATAGAAGAACCTTGTTTGGGTCATTCTGATATAGCCCTTATATTTTGTTCTTTTGTCAGTTAGATGAAAAGGAAGACAATTTAGACATTTGAAACCTGAGTAGCCCCATCCTATTTGCACTTAGTCACTGTTGTGTTTTGAATTTTGAACACCCATACATCACTCCTGTGTGTAAAGTCTCCTTTAACCCATGTAATGACTGCTGTGATATTGAGGTTGTTTGAATGATGGCTGGTTTGAGCCATGCTTTGATGCTTGCGGAGTGCTGCGGCAACATCAGATGACCTGACAGGTATCAGGTAATAATAAGCTGTAGACAGGGGCAGCATTGCAAGGTAGGATTGGTCTCAAGGGCGCTCTCTCTCTTTCTCATTGTTTCTCGCTGTGTGTTTCACCTCTCGGTTCTATGATGAATTATATATAGGATTCAGTCTGGCTGTACATTGGCTTTGGCTCAAAGCTCAGGTTCGTGCATGTATGTGCATGACGATAGTCTGTACCTCACATTTTCTTTACAGTTATGCTTTTTAAAGCATATTTCCAACATTATTTGTTTATTCTGTTCCTAGTGGGCTGTCTAAAACAACACTGAACCCTACTGACTTTCACTGGTGTCATGTTCTAGTTAAGTCTTTACTTTTATTCAAAGCATTTTTACCCAATTTGGGTCCCCCCGTTTGGACCCCATTGACTTTTATTGTATGAACAAACCCAGTTGAAACATTCTTCAAAATATCTTTGTTCCACAGAAGAACAAAAGTCATACAAGTTTGGAATGCTTAAATAATGACATAATTGTAGTTGGATCATTTTAGCTATGTCTTCAAATCATTTCAATTATGGTATGTCCTAAGATTACAATGAACGAATCCAAAATGGCGGAAAAACCGAAGTTTGATAAATAAAAGTTTTTAAAGAAGTTCTCTAAGTCTCGCCGTAATTACAGTTCTACAAACAGGAAGGTAAATGCACAGACAACCCAGGTCACGCTCTTTCCATGGCTGGACAACAGAGGATTGCATTTCACTCTTGGCCAAGGTAAATGTGTTGAAAGATTTAGAGCAGTCTCTATCCAAGAGAGCTCTTCACTACTCCTAGGTTTCCTGTGTAAAACAGTCTGAGGAGTTCATCTTCATGAAAAATGTGAACTCTTGGCTTGGTGCTGATTACCCCTGTCAAAACATCTTTGTGTTTCATTTATGGCCCTCCCTTTGTCTCCTCTTTCCTTTTCCTTTCTAGTCGGTTTCAGTATTGACCTTCCTGTGTAACAAGTGAACTCTTCGTGCTGTTCTGCTCTTGTTTAAAGTCCTCCTGTCTGGGCTTAAATTTACAGGCTGCTCCTATGTGTTGTCTGCTGCCAATCAATGTCGTTGTGTCCACTTCTCAGAAGCTCACGCTGACATCTCACGGTGCCGGCCCACCTATAGATTCTTCTTTTCAGATGAAGTGAGCCATTTTGCCTGGGTTTGAAAAATCAGATAGGCTTAAATGAGGTTGAAAGACTCGGTTTTTATGCTAGATTAGGAGATTGCTTTTTTCTACTCCAAGCTTTTTCAGTATCATGACTCTAATCAGTTGCTTTTGAAAGCTAATTATAGTAATTCCACTGATAGTGTGTGTGTGTGTGAGTGCAGTTTCTGCCCATGTATTTGTTTGTTTAATGTGTGAATATTCTGAGAATGGTTTGGGAGCGTGTGTGTGGAAAAACTTGTTTGTGTGTTTGTATGTGGGTGAAAATGAGCTGTGCGGACCTCTGTAAATGGTGAGCTTTTCTCTGTTGACAGACATTCATAGTGAAAACAAGGTAGGGAGACATGATTCAGGGCTATATCCATACCATATTGGTTATCGGCTAATATTATGTTTTTTTATTTTATTTCATTAATAGATTTTGGATAACATTTTTAGTGTTCATGCTAATTTCCTCTATTTTTACATTGAAATTACTGTTGTTATTGTTATGCAATCCCTTTATGTTAATCTTAAAAAACATTAATGTTATCTTTATATTGTATATCCACAGAAAAAAGTGAGTACTACTGCAGTACAATGTGAATTTTAACGGTGAATTTCTGGCAACCACAGCTGCCAGTTTTTTTTAAATCATAAATTTAATGGGATGTTTTCTCAGTGTACTATAGAAGTAGTCATAAAAGCCGTTTCTCTTTCAGCGGGCTAGATTTTGGAAAAAGGAGAGGGAGGTGGAAGGGGGTGCACAAAGAGGGCGCTGAAATAGAATTCATTAGTTCTAACGATCTGCCAGTAAAAGAGTTTCCTCTGTTTCCCGCTTACTCCTTTTCATCCAGACGGAACGTAAACAAACACAATCAGAGGCAAATGGGTGCAAATGCGATGTGGCAGAGGAATTGAGCTTAATTTATTAGCAGTGTTTACACGGCCCCTGTTTCCTTCACACAGCTAACAAAGCTGACTGAGTGTAAATGAAGGAAAACATCAGGTTCATGCAAAATGTAAATAATTAATCCTGACATAAATAGATGGTGCCATTATGAAAAGCCTGGCTGCTTTAAACGAGAGTATTGTGCAGTTTGACAGTGAGAATTCAATTCCGAGCTCTCGTGTGGTGTGTAATGTCGCTTGAGGAGCGAGATATCAATTGGCCTTGAAGGTGGCGGTAATGATGTTTTTCCTGTCAGAGCTTTGAAAGAATAAGAGGTCAGACCTCCCCGTGATTATTTTTCATGTAATGGTGCAGCCGAGAGCAGCAGATTCAACAAACAATTTAAAAACAAATCATACTTCTTATCATTCTCACACTTAAAATTCATGAAAAAGATTAGATTATAGTGTTTGTGCTTTGAGACATAATCTTGTTATTACAGAGGATGAAATGGCTTAGATTCGCAGGGTCAAGCTAAATGACTCAGCTGAAGGAAAGCGGTTATTGATGGCTCCGGCATTTCCTCATCAATATTTGTTCCCGGCAGAGAGGCACTGTGTGAAATATTTATTTCGCTTCCGTTCCATCAGTGGCATTCCATTCTCATTCACATTCCACTCCATCGTGTTCCATTAGAATTCTGGAGGGTTCCAACCTTGCGCTGGGTCTTGATCAACTCCGTTTCCATGGGAGTCTTCGCTTTCTCTGGCAGACTCCAGCTGAGAGAAGAGCTCTTCCAGCACATTCGTCTCACAGAGAACCCAACGAGTGGTATTTCCTGCCCTCTTTCTTCCTCAACCTAAGCCCTATTCACATGCTCTCTGCTTTTCATCAGAGAGATTGGGAAGTCAGACCTTAGCCTTTCTGAAAAGACTGAGAATACACTTCTGGTGAAGCTCTGCAAATATTTGATGCTGGTGGATTAATTGACACTAGATTAGTATTCATTTACAAAATAAAGTGTGGGATTTCTTGGTTTGCAGTGCTATGAATTTCCACAGGTGTATATGACACCTTGTTCTGAATATCATATTTTAGGCTTGTTTCACACTGCATGCATGACCACAAGTAGCAGTGCTGATATGTACCATTTAGGGGTAAATTATGTTCTTTTTACCCTAGGGTACCAGCTCAGTGACAGCTTTGTACCCTTTTTGTGGGTTCAAACATGCAACCTTTTGAGTCCTATCTCAGATATTAACCACTAAGCCACCCATATTTTTATTCAGATACGTTTGATCTTTACACTGACCATGCAAATAGTCATATTAGTCATGCTAGGATTTTGGTGACCATTTGAAAACTGCTTTTTTACATATTTGCTTGTAATTTACTGTTGGGAAACACTTTTGTGATTTGGCAAAATGTTTAATTAGATGAATAAGCATAATAACAGGTTTGATTGCACATGAAAACATCAGAAAAACAATGAAACTGAATTAATTAGCTTCATGAATATTGTGCCTATCATGTCCGGTTGGATGAGATTATATTGATTCAGAGCTGGTACACTGATCTTAGAATGACTGCTACTTTACAAAGGGCGACATGCTTAGCTTGTTTAGTGAACTGAATATACTAATAAAAATAATCACTATTGGGATGCCAAATAGCAGCTATACTGCAGAGATGAGATTTGGATGGAAATTAAAACCACACAACATTTTATTTGTCATAAAACAATAGGACGCTTGGCTATAAAGTCAACTACGCACATGTAAAATGCTGAAATTACATCACATCCCCGT
This sequence comes from Labeobarbus marequensis, assembly GCA_034780575.1. Taxonomy (NCBI): domain Eukaryota; kingdom Metazoa; phylum Chordata; class Actinopteri; order Cypriniformes; family Cyprinidae; genus Labeobarbus; species Labeobarbus marequensis. The sequence continues at coordinate 6,135,623 of JAUZSZ010000109.1, read as the reverse complement.
GTAAATTCAATTACTGGCTGTGAATATACACTACACAGCTGCAATATAAAGTCTGTAGTGTTCATTATTTTTAGTGGCGTAATATTTACTCCTAAAGTACTGTGTGATTGCTTTCATCACTTGCTATCTAAATTTCTTATACCACCACGAGAGTATCAATTTTTCGCTTGACTTCCCCCACATTGCTGACCGTAATAACATGCAAGATCACACACTCATACAGGTATGATTGTGATCTCCTGATATCATTCGCAGTCATGCGACCTTATTCACCTTGAGACATATGTAATCGACCATCTGATTTGAACTAATCAAAGATGTGCTTTGTGTTTTGTGCTAAATCTATTATGACAGATAAAGTTTTTAATCTTCGCTGCCAATTGAATGTTACTCTTTTGTTATTGTTCCCCTCAGTGCCAAAGTGAAAAAAGACTGGTAAAACTTAGCTATAATTAGAGTAACTGAATGCTTGCTTAAATCACAGGAGACCTACATTTCTTCTGATCTCTTATTACAGAGAAACATTTTAGCTTCACTTAGAGCCACTGTGGGAAACTGACAGTGTGGTTTTACTCTCAAATGAAAGATTTTTTTTTTTTTGCTTCACTATCATCATTTAAAGATCTTGCCTTTTGATCTAGGTTTCTCTTCATCATACACCAGACATGGCTGAATTGAAAGCTTAGTGATTGGCTTGAATTTTATGTTTGATTCCTTGTGGGTTCTCTCTTATACAATTATGCACATCCATTCTCATCTAAATACTGTAAAGCTCTAAATACCCAGCTTTATATCAAGCTGATGTAAAGCTGCTTTGACACAATTTGCATCGTTAAAAGCGCTATACAAATAATAGTGACTTGACTTGACTCTGCAGGAGAGTTGAAGCAACGGCCAATGACAGCAGCAGGAGTAAAAGTGGTAGAATTTTGTATGAGTATGCTTGTACAATATCATATGAATTTGCTGACTTGGTAAATTGTATGAATTATTACTACTTCTACATGACACTTTGTTGAGGGTACTTCCTGATGGGCTATGTAAACCAAAGTTAAAGAAACATCAAATGCTGTGCAAATGTAACTGTATTACAGTTTAGTCAAGGTTCTCAGACCAACACAGACGTACCATTGGAAGTGTATTCCTTTGCAGCTTTTGGTCTTCTCCATAAACGCACAAGATGGCCAAATTCAAATCCCATGATAGGCCGTCCTTTGGTCTTCCCTTTCAGCTGAAATGAAGAGAAATATATACATGTGGAGACAGTGTGTTAAAAATGACCAAAGTGACCAAAATATTTGAGAGGAAGGACTGTAAGGAAAGTTATTATTAACATGTAAAATAAGGATGCGTTCATTAAAGCAAATCAGCTATAGCTAAATGTGTTCAACAAAACCTGTGAAGGGTTGAATCTTTGAAGGACTTGTTCAGCCTCCTTGGCAGCTTCTTCGAGATCAGCATTGGGAGTTTTGAGTTCAAGTTCCCTGTTAATTCCAGCAGCTTTCCGTCAGAATTGGTCAGAATTTGATTCTGAGATTTAAAAATATGCCATGATGAACCACAGAAAGAGAGAGAGCAAAACTATGTGACCTGCAAATTACTTAAGTGAAATACTTTTTCAACTGCGCAGGAACCGGTGAGCCCAAGGAAATCATGTTTTACATAAACCTCTAAAATTACAACGCAGTAACAAGTGTGTGAAGTGAGTGTAAACTCTACGAATGAAATACGCACAAATAGCAGTGTTGCAGTTGCCTTTTTCCATGCATTTACTTGAAATTACTTAAATGAATTTCCATATTTCTAAACTGCGTAGGACCCCTTACTGTTTTAATTCGAAGATATTAAATATTTATTTATTGGATCAGGAAAGTTCCCCAAGCTGGGACTCAAACTTGCGTCCCCTATGCAAGGGTATCGGCTTCGACTGTAAGATGATATTTATTATCATAGTTAAACATTGCAAATTTGTTCAGTGATAACTACAAAAAAACAAAAAACACACACTCAACAGTAACTGTACAAAGTTCCGACTAATTCCGGTTTTATCTTCGCTGCACACCCCAGTACATATTGTATACTTGTAACAAAAGGAGACACAGAAGGCGGAGGATCCACATGCAGCAGGTTTAATAAAGAAAATCCAACACAGGGAGCAGAAACCAGGAAACGTGAACACAGGTTAAATCCAAACATACACAATGACAGAAACACAGGAGTATTTATACACTGAGTGGAGCCAATGAACTGAGTGACTATGGTAACTAACAATGGAATGGGTGTTGTCAAATTAGTGTCCATGGCAACAAACAAGGGAGCAGAGCAGCAGGGAACATGAGGGCAACAAAAGAGATGCAGAACTACGTATTAGAAGTCCATGATAACAGACAACAGAAATACAGACAGGCATTGTGACTGTCAGTCCTCTGTCGTGTGTGTCATGTGTTCCCACCCTCATGTTTCCTTATTTGGTTTGTTTCCTGTCCTTGTTTAATGTGATTATTAGTTAAATCTGTTCAGTTGTGTTTGTGTCATTAACCTGTGTATTTTACTTCCTGCCCATTCAGTTTCGTGTTGTCTGGTCTACTTGTTACTCCCCGGTGTTCCTCTCTATGTCAGCCTTGCCTTGTCCTGCCTTGCCTTGATGTCTTCATTAAAGACTGTTATATTTGAGTCTATCCTCATCTCCGTGTTCCTTGCTCCTCCTTGTGTGTGCACTGTGACAATTAACATTTTATGTTAAAATGTATTATTACATCATAAAATGGCACATTCCACAAGCTGTCATTTTAATAGATTGGCTTCAGCATAAGCTGTTTTTAGACTAACAACAGTTTTAGTTCTAAAACTTACAGGATGTTTTTATAGCACAATGACCTCTTATATATCAAAGGATCAAGGGAATTTTGATTTCCTCACTTCATGACCCCTTTAAATACAGTAAGTATGCTTTCCTACATTGTCTAATACTGCTTTCAATATCGTCCTCAGTTTGTCCATATAAAATAAACAAGCAAAACAGCGGATCACCTTCATCATGGTCACCATGACCTCTGAGTACAAGCAACTGAAAAATGAGCCCCCCATCTTGACCACAAATTAAACAGTGGCTGTCTTATTAAAAGCCTCATGGGCACAGAGAGAGATTAAACACTTAAGACGGATATTGATTTTGTTTCATTGAAAGCAAAGACCAGTGAAAGAAACTGGTGCACAGTGGATAAACAATGAACCAGAAAACGTTGCAAGAAGAGTCGAGCACATCTAATAAACAGTGGTCATGTGACTGCCCTTCCAGCTGACTGACGTTAAATGTCTCTAAAGCAATTAACGGTCATTGTTAATTTATCACTGGTCTTGTTATGCTTGCTTAGTGTTACTTAATTCAAGATTCAATATATATTTTTCAATCAACATTATTTTATATTAATTAATTTTTTTATTTAATAAAAGCCCCCCAGAAAATTAAAAACAAAAGAATTTAGTTTTTTTAAATTATTTTAAAATTATTTTAATAATTTATTTACAGCATATTATAACATTGTTTATGCTGAATGCTCTAAATGCAGATCTTACACATTCCTTAGCACTACACTTTTTGCTGCCTGGGAAACTTTCTGACCTCTCACTGTAAATCTGAGTGTCTGTTAAGAAGAACAGGTAGTTCAGAATGTCACAGCGCAGCTTTTCTGTCACATCCGACGTGGTTGAACGCAGTTCGCTGGAAAGATTCGCTCTGACGGATCCCAGTGACACTGAGTTATGCTGTTCAGTCAGCAATTTCTCTCACTTGAGTGGGTTTGATTTCCTCTCCACATGAGCTGTGACACTCCCACGTCTCATCACAGGGAAAAAAACAAGACGGTCTGTTGCATAAGAGCTGAGCTTGGAGGAATGAGCTCGACATATGTTGCAGGTGGGATTCAACCCTATGTTTCTCATGTGATCACCAATGTCTGGAGTGAAATTCACCCAAGAAATGTTTTCTTCTCTGATTTCCCTATAGAAAGTATTTTCTAATCATGCTTGTTAGACATTCACGTTCCCATTGAAGGTCTAAAACAAACACAGCCCACAAATACAAAATTAGGCTGTTATATAATGCAAAACCCATGTGTCCAAAAGCAACTTTTTCATATTTATCCATCCTTGCAGAAAGGAGAAACTGTGCTGTAATGAATTTCTCATAAAGCGCTGCCCAGTGTTTCCACTCCCAGCAGTCACTGCTCTTCACGGCATCATGAATGCAGACAGAAAAACTCACATCTGGGTAGGGCTGTATGATTAATAGAAATAAAACCAAAATCATGGTTTAGTGTTATTATCAAAATGCAAAGACTGCGATTTAACTGAATAAATATTTCATATGTGCTGCGTGTTTGGCCAAAAATGTTGTAAATATATCAATGAGACTATTTAGTTTACTTTTTTTTATGGTATAGTTATATTGATATATAATTATGACTTTTTTGGCCAAACTGTGCATCTTTATGACAAATACAGCAAACTTGGAGCTTGAAAGATAGAAATAAAGAAAATCACAAGGAAAAGAAAGGAAGAAAGGAAGAAGAAAGAAAGAAAGAAAATACAAAAAATTTATTTAAAAAAACTGCATCCCTAAA
>JAUZSZ010000109.1:6019032-6029160 GCA_034780575.1 Labeobarbus marequensis | reverse complement strand
GTGATAAATACCAGGTGCACACACACACACACACACACACACACACACACACTGACTTTAGGTTTCACTCCTTATTGTCAAAATGTCATCATACAGTTTTAGTTGTTCTATACACCGGTATGTTGTATTGTTTTACAGACTTCTTTTTTTAGTCTCTCTTTGTTTTATTATTTCTTTGTTCTAATAGAAAATTCTTTATTGAATTCATCTTTCCTCAGCAGTAACACATACTCTGTTTGTTGAAAAGGGCTGTAGGAGATGCTCACACACAGGGCCCTGACGCATGATGCAAGGGAAGCCAACAGTGAACACAGAGATGTTAATATGGTCACAGACAAGTGTTATATTCTCACTTTTTTGTTTTCTCTCCAACACACATATACAGTCAACACAGCTTTATTAGCATGAATATCAGCATTGCCATTTACAGTATATCCAGTGTATGATATATACACACACACACACACACACACACACATATATATATATATACATACATACATACATACATACATACACTTATATTTATTTTTTATTTAAATAAAAAATTAACACATTTAATTTTAATTTTTATTATTCCAAAAATATATACAGTACATTTAAATTAGTTATATACAATATATTATCACTTGTCAATGTAATAAATTGGCCGATCTGAATTGACAGTGTTTCCAAAAGTGTATACTGTACTGAATTAAATGGAAAATTGAAGGAATTAACAGTGATTTTTCATAAATTATTTCAAAACAAATGATTATAGAATTGATTTTTTTTTAAAATACATACATTTAAATAAAACAGAATTGGGTATATATAAAGTATAGTCACTTGTCAGTAGCAAGTTGGCAATGAAAATACATGGTCATAGCTGGTGCTCACTGACATGCTGGTGTTGTGCTATCATTCTTCTCAATCTTCCCCCCCCCCCCACACACACAAATACACAGATTTTGTCTTTCTCTCACACCCTCTCTCCATCTTGAGTGAAGCTCATTACTGTGGAGATGCAGCTGGGTTAGGGGCCACACACACTCTCACACACTCACACAGAGGAACATGTGATAGTGTAAATGCGCTGAAAGGATAATTTGACACCCACTTGGCTATGATAGCCTGTAATTCTCTGACTCTTCCTGAACTCCTCCTCGGCACGCTCACATAGAGTGCACTCTCTCGGGTGGAAACTACTGCTGAAATGTGTCGGGTCTTCTCTCCATTTTTTCCAGTTGCAAAAACCCATCCCACTCGTGGATCTACGGGCATGTATCAAAGCAATTCACAACCACAGCTCAGTCAAAGGTTTAGTGGAGGAAACCTGTGATTTCTGTCCACTCAATTCATTCAGATCGACAGTGCAATTTGTTTCTTGTCGTGATATGGGTGTTTTTTTCCCTCAGACATGCTAGCAGGCAGCATCAATGCTCAAGGACAATAGGCCTGACAAGCCAATGACAGCAACACACATTTTTCTCTGGAAAATTATTTACCTGCAGAAATGAGTCTTGTATCAGGATGTCACCTCTTCTCTACAAGGTGCTTTGTTTATTCTTCTCTCCTATCGCTGTTTCCTTTAATGTCTCTATTTATAGATGAGGTATGATAAAATAAAGCATCTTCTTGTCTTCCGTGAGACATGAGGAAATGAAGAAATAACCGAATGCCATCTTTGTCCAGCACACATTGAATGTTTATTTCAGGAAGGAACATGATTATCAGAAAACACAATTGTGTTTCATTTATACTTGGCTAGTTGCAGCGAGTTCAATTTCTATTTAAACATAGAAAATGTAAATTGATAGATGATGTGTCATGTAATCCCTGTGACCGACTATCTATCTATCTCTCTATCTATCTAAAAAAAAGAGTTTAATAAATTACATTTTTATTTTTTTATAATTTATTTTTTGTTTTATTTTATTAAACACAAATCTAATAAATTGTAACAATGTGTATTTATCCTTTGTTTTAAAAAGATGCCAATGTGGTGAGAAAAATAAACTACAGGAACTAGTTTACCCAAAGATGCAAATTTTCTTTTTCAAAAGGACTATTTGGTTGGATGTACATATGGACAGACTGATTGATGGATGGATGCATGTCAACACAGATAGACAGGCTGAGTGCTGAAAATCAAGGAAGTGGACCGTGAACTGCAGGTCTGGTGAGATGTGTGTGGAGGTTTGATGTATGGTTTCATCTCTGTACAGCAGTCGCTGCAGTCATTGAGGTAATGTAATAACCTACATCACATTCATGCCAACATGCAGTGCTAGAGATGGCACTGACTACAGTCAGATGAGTCTGTACAGGTCCGCAGACCAATCTCTAATATGTATGTGCATTTTACGTCTTAGTGGTTACTGTATTGTCCATACTGGCATGGCTGAAGTGATGTATTTACCCGCACTATCCATTTTCGAATGTTCTAAAGCAGTTATTGTTTAGTGACAGGTAATCGTTTTCCTTTTCTTTTGTGTGCGAAGGATTAATTCCCATTTATGCCTGTCATTTTTAAATACTACTTATTGGGCACATTGAAAGGACCACTGAATGCAACAGCTTTCCAAGAAGCACGAAAACTAATAAGGATGACGGCATGAATGGATGAACGGATGGTGAAAACAAACTGTGAATGTCGACAGCATGTTGTATACTTATTGTGTTCGCTAATCTGACTGTGAACAGTGTGTCTTCGGTATTCAAGCAGCTGGCTGCTAGCATGAGTGTTAATGCTACTTGGTAATAAGCAGGTCACACGTTGCCAAATGACAAAAACCAGTGCTGTAGCATTGAGTGTGAGGCTATTGTCGGGTTTTAACACTGTACTGAGATTCTTTGACTGTATTTCTCTCGGCATATACAGTGGCTCCATAAAAGTACTTGGAAACTTACACCATACTTACAAATAAATTTCAGTGTATAGATATGAAACCAAGTGACATCTGCAAATAATACTGAGCTCTTTATTGTGATAACTTTTTGCCAGCTTGTGTAACAAAGTAATTGTCTAAATTTTAAACACATTATTATTGATATTTATAATCATAATATTGTTATTGTTATTATAAATAATATATTTAAAAAATATTTAATTTATTATTCACTATATATATATATATATATATGTATGAATAATCTAAATATTATTTTTCTTACAGTGTGATGTATCTTTGAAAAGCTCAAGGAAAAAGAAACTATATATACAGTATAGTGTACTTCTCTCATCTGAAGATGAGTTTTTCTATATGAGTTTTACAATAATAATACATTTTTATTTTTATAAAAATATATTTTATTATCATTAGTATAATAATAATAATAATAATAATAATAATAACAATAATAATGATAGAATGTATATTTATTTATTTTTAAAAACTAAATAGAAAAATGTGTTATTTTTCTTCCAGTATATCCAAAAGCTCAAGGAAATTATGTATACAGTATAGTGTACTTCTGTTATGAGACTTATTATCTTTAAAATAAAAGCGTCTTGGTTTGATTTTATTGTATGAAGAAATTCATATATTCTGAGTGTAACTTAAATGTCCACATACTTTTTGGGGGCCAGTGTACCTCTGTGGTTTTCCTAATTTCCTCTAATGTCTTTCCATTTTCCTTTGCCACCCTGCGCTTCTCTAAGTTTTTCTGTGTTTGTGTCCTGCCACTGTGTGTAGGGACCACAGGCCTGGTAGGAAAAACAGAAGAGGCCCCTAATACTAATAAAGGAGTGCGAGTTTCTCTTTGCCTCTCTCGCGCTCCAGAGCTTGCCCTCTGGGATAGCAGAGAAAGGCTGAATAATTGGAAAATATCCCTGCCTCGTATTCCGGAGAGATCCCTCTATTTCTCTCTCTCTCTGCGTTCCTCTCTCTCCATCTTCTGCCTGCACAATGAGATACTGTTCTCATTTTGCCTCTTAAAAGGAACAATTAGCCTGCTTGGGCTACGTGTGTGTGTGCGTGCTTTCAAGATGGGGGCTGAGAGAATATGGCATATTTACATATCTCTCTGTAAATTGTGTATTCAGATGGCTGAATGTCGCAGTGCCAGGGAAGAGGAATAGTTTTCGGAGGCTCATCTGTGTCTCTTTCAGCTCGCCTGCGTGCGCACGGCCCCCCGACACATGCTTTGAGCTAATGGCCCTTCTGTTATTGGACATTCAGCAGATCCAGTGCAGCATGTACGGCAGGAAGCGGAGTGATGCGAACTTCCTGCCATGCTGTAAAATGGCAAAAGAAAAACATAGCACTTGTACCTTTCTTCCACGATCCATCCTCTGCTCTCCTCCCCCGCCTTCCCCTCTCCACTTCACCCTCCCAAAGCCCTGCGAGGAAAACTCTTAAACATGCATTTGAAGTAAAAGCTTTTTTGTAATCTTGACAAGAGGGTGCAGGAGGTAATGGAGCAGTGTTGATTCGCTGAATGACAGGTTCGCAGTAGGGTCACTGAATGTTTTGCGTTCACCCCTTGACACTGTTTTGGAGAAGCTGTTTTACCCATTTAACTTTTTGTCTTTTACTTAGTGAAACAAAGGCAGGCTTTTATAGATCACCCGTCAACCCAGATTTCTAGACAAGAAAACTTGTTGGAGGTCTGTGCTGATTTAATGCAGTCAGATGCAAACTAAATATTAGCATCAAAGATTTTTTTTAGATAGAAGATAGAAGATAGAATTTCTTAACTGTGTTGAATTGATTGGTAGTTGGTATTGTACTTTTGTTCTTTCTATTATTCCATCAGTTGTTCTATCAGTAGTTCTATCAATCTAATCAATCTATTGTGCTATCAATTTATCATTGAATTTAATCCATCCATCCATCCATCCATCCATCCATCCATCCATCCATCCATCTGTTGATCTATTCATTTTTCATCTATTCAGTATATATCAACCTGCCCATCAATCCATTGTTCTCTTCTTTCTCATCCATCTATCCATCATTCTATCAGTTGCTCTGTTCTGTTGATATATCTGTTCATCTATTATCCATCCATCCATCTTTTCTATATCTATCAAGTTGCTCATCTGTCCATTCATCCATCCATCTGTCCTTTATTTCTGTTCTTTCTCGATTCATCATCCATCCATCCATCCATCCATCATGCTGTCAGTCATTCTGTTCTATCTATTGAATTCATCTATGTAATTATATAGATATAATTATTAATTGATAATGATAATTATGGATGGATAGATAATTCATCTATCCATCCATCTTTTCTATTTCTATCAACTTGCTTGTCTGTCCATTCATCTGTCCGTCCTTTCTGTTCTTTCTCCATCCATCCATCCATCCACCCATCCATCACTCTGTCAGTCGTTCTGTTCTTTTCATCTATTCATATATCTATTATCTATCCATCCATCATTTCTATATCTATCAACTTGCTCATCTGTCCATCCGTCTGTCTGTCCACCCATCTGTCCTTTCATTCTGTTCTTTCTCCATCCATCCATCCATCCATCCATCCACCTATCCATCCATCTATCTATCTGTCCATCCATCCATCCATCCATCCATCCATCCATCCATCCATCCATCCATCTGTCCATCTATTCGTCCATCCATCCATCTGTCCGTTCACCTATCATTCTGTCAGTTATTCTGTTTTATCTATTCTATTCATTTATTCATCTATCCATTATCCATCCATCCATCTTTTCTATATCTATCAACTTGGTTGTCTGTTCATCCATCTGTCTGTCCATCCATCCATCCATACAACATTCTGTCAGTTGTTCTGTTCTATCTATTCTATTTGTCTCTTCATCTATCATCTATTTTTTCTATATCTATCAACTTGCTCGTCTGTCCAACCATCCATCTGTCCTTTATTTCTTTTCTTTCTCCATCCATCCTTATGTCAGTCTTTCTGTTCTGTCTATTCTATTCATCTATTATCTATCCATCCATCTTTTCTATATCTGTCATCTTGCTTGTCTGTCCACCCTTCTGTCTGTCTGTCCATCCATCTGTCCTTTATTTCTGTTCTTTCTCCATCCATCCATCCGTCCATCCATCCATCCATCCATCCATCCGTCCATCCGTCCATCCGTCCATCCATCCATCCATCCATCCATCTTTTTAATATATGTATTTAATCTTATTTGTAGGCTTTATTTAAATTGTTCAAAACAAACCCAAATATATAAAAAAACAAAAATAAATAAAAGAATAAACACAAAAAAACTTCATTCATAACATAATTTACTTATTATATACTAAAAAAAAATCTTTTTTCAAGTTAAATATATACATTGTGTCAAATCTTGCATATGATTCTTACTTCATTGTATTACATTTTCTAAATTTTTGCCATTTTTAGTTACAAAACAGAATAGATGAAACTTCAAAACCTTTTTCATCCTTGCATCACTACCAGAATTTAAATGAATTGATTCACAGTGGTTTCTGATTCTCTCGTGTAAGTGCGGTTCTCCCCTACAGCCAAGTGAATCACAAACGCTCAAATGAATCATTAAAAAGAGCCGATTCAAAAGTACAATTCATTTGGGAAATGAACATCTCAAAACCCTACAACAGCCCTCTGTGACTTCACATGGCTACTGCTAACCGCAGGCCACAACATCATTGTAGCTGCATGGAAATGACTTAATCCTGTACACATCCATCCCGCCAAAGTGAACACAAGCGGCCGGGTGTGTTGACTCTGTGTGGGTGGCTTGAAGCGCCGTCCAAACAGAACCTTTAGGAAAAAGAAACGGTCCATTAAGATGGCGCTCTGAGGCGATGTTTGTATGGTTGTTTGAACAGGCCGAGGTATCGTAGAGTCGTACGAAGTTAGTCAGTGATCGTGGATCATCTCGCGTGCGGCCCGCGGGGCGTCTGGCTCTCCCTCGCACCACCGTTTCATTCGTTTTTTCTGCTGAATCTTGCTTTTTCACTCCCGATCTCGCTCTCTTCCTGGGCCTGGAGCTCAATTCGGTCTCCTGACAGATGAAGGAGGTTGAATCCCACAGTCTGGGATTGTCGTTGTTTTTCGCTCTTCCAGATGAACTATCCCACAGTGCATCTGTTCTTGTTAGGAAGTGATCCTTTTACACTTCATGTTTTTTTCCGTGTACATTTTTACACCGTTCTAGGTTCTGTCACCCCTAATTAAATCTTAACATCATCCATTAGTTGAGAGTCTATAAAACTGATCCGGATGTGTGTGAAACCTCTTTAATTCCTCTGGCACGGCGTTCCACTTCACCGCAAAGGACTTTTGAGGACTTTTTTGAGCTGAGGGCCAATGAAAATATTCATTAGTGCCGCTTGCTAAGGCAAGAATCATCATTATTATTGATAATACTTAGGGTTAGGGATTTGAACAAAGCCATAAATCATAAATCATCCCGCACAGTTTGTGCTATAAGCAAGTTTCGTGCTAAAGACTTTTATGCATTATTACTTATCTTTTGAACTGATTAAATCCCTTTTGTAGGTCTCTAAAGAGTAGCACCCATTACACCACTGGATGTTCAACAAGAAAATAAAATTAACTATTTGAATATTGTTTGCATGTATTTTTCATAGTTACAGTAATTTGACATTTTAATGTTTTTGCATAAATTGTTCACAATTATTTAATGATTTTACTAATACATTATTATTATTATTATTATTATTATATTCACAGTGCGTTTTATTAATTTACTTAAATATGTTTGTTTTTACTAGTAAATTATTATTAATATTGTTAATTTAAAAAATAATAATCAAAATACATTTTATTTTAGTCTATTGTTAAAGTTTTTTATATTTGTTTCACCGCTAAATAATAATATTATAAAATAATAATAATAACAATAATAAATATTTATTTATTTATTTATTAGTAGTAGTATTCACAGTGCATTTTATTGATTTATTTAAATGTGTTTACGGTTTTTAAAAGTAAATTTTCATTAATATTGTTTTAATAATAATAATAATAATAATAATAATAATACAATTTTATTGAAGTCTATTGTTATATTAAGTTTACATATTTTAATGTTTACATAAATTATTCAAGATTTTTTTTTCACCACTAAAATTATTATTATTATTATTATTATTATTAAAACAATATTAATATTAATATTAATATTTTATTCACAGGTCATGTTTGTAATTGTTGTTAAATTTATATTGTGTTTTTTTCAATTATTTATTATTTTTACTAAACCACTACTACTACTACTACTAATAATAAAAATAATATTGATCAGTTATTTTTACTGTTAATTATTTACAAAATTTTTATTATTATTGATAATACTTAGGATTTGTATTTTTATTGTAGTAGTGTAATGATTATTAACTTGTTTAGACTTGTTAACATTGTATATTGTGTCAGAAATTAAGCATTAATTAATTACTTTTTGCATGTTAGTTATTGGTAGCTTTAACAGTAAAATATTCTGTATATCATATCAGTCCATCTGTGAAAAATGAATATAGTGGATCTCCAGCAGACACCTCTCTGATGTTCCACAGAATATATCAAAATGTAGTTCTTAATTGATTTACATGAGATTGTTTTCTCTTTATTTAGCTGCGTTTGTTCTGGTTCTGAAAGGCCGGCCGTGGTGCAAACGTAAGAATGACAGGTTGTAATTTCACACGTTTTATTGTCTGTCTGTCTGTCTGTCTGGTTCCCCTCTGTGCTCCTGCGTGCTGCATATCTGCAGACTAAATCACAGCTGTCAGCACACTCTCTGTGCTGTAACATAAGCCCACTATCCACAGAGTTACGGGAGTATCGCAGAGAACCCAACACGCTCCGGCTCTCTGAGTCTCCAAAAGTCTTCTCAGGACTGGAGAGGGACGGAGGGAGGGAGAGAGGGGGAGAGGGGAGGAAAAGTTTGAGAGCGGTCGAGCCGATAGACAAAGACACAAGGAAGCTGCACTGCACCGGAGTGCAGAAGTCCAGAGTCAGCAGCTTCTATTGATTAAAAACTAACCTTCCAGTTTCTCCGCTGCGCTTGCAGTGAGCAATAGAATTTAAACGAGCCATACGCTAGAGCCTTGCACGCCTATGTCTGGGACATTTCCAACCGGAGTGAAGCCTCTCAATCTCACATATCATTTCATTCCTCTTAACTGCATTAGATCAGCTACCGGATTAATCTGCTGGAGCAATATATGAAGCCTAGATATAAACTATTAATGTATTCATTAATATTGCACATTATGATGTTACATATATATTCAGAAATGACCACAGTGTGTGTGTGTGTGTGTGTGTGTGGATTTACACATGAATACATAAATGCAGTAACAGTCATGTTTAAGTATTATAAGACATTACAATAGCTTTATTATGTCTTTTGAATATTTTAAAATAATGTATCACATTTGTTTACAGACTTTATATAAAATGTAATTGGAGGTATAGAATATAATATTCAATTAAAAATAGCTAATAGGCCTAAAAATAACACTGAATGTGAAGTTATGGGAATGTAGTGTAGTTTATGAAAACATTCAAAATTATTTAAAATAATTAGATAGTATCCACATATACCTTTAGTACAAGGTATCATATTGTATGTTATATAACAAAAATAAAAAAAATATTTTTTATGAAGTGTATGTGTATATATATATATATATGTGTGTGTGTGTGTGTGTGTGTGTGTATATACATATATATTCATTTATTTATATAAAATAATCCAATATTTACATACGTGTGTATGTGTATATTATATACACACGCCTATATATGACATTATAAAAAAACAATAAAATAAAAAAATCACTTTAAAGGCTGTTTATATTATGCTTTATTCAATTTTCAAAATGTATGCAATTATTTAAAATAAGTAAAAATAAGTAAATATTTCGCATGTCTTCAGTATGAAGTATGGTATCTCTGTATATTATGATAATATATTTATATAAAATTATATTACAGAAATGTAAAAAATAGAACTTATTAAGTGTATATATAATGCATTATTAAAAATGCTAAATATCTTAATTTGATGCAAAAATAAATCAGTTTAGTTATATAAAGTTAGTTTTATAAAGTGTGCAATAATGATAGAAAACAAGAAACTGTGACTCTGGTGTGCAGTCTTGTTTTGTTATTAGAAGGCAGTCCTTCAGCGCTTCATTCTGATTGGCTGAAAAC
>JAUZSZ010000109.1:5968239-5978448 GCA_034780575.1 Labeobarbus marequensis | reverse complement strand
GTAATATTGGCCATTTATCGGTTATAGAATGAAGCGAAAATCTAACAATGCATGTCTATTTGTCATATTGTACAATACAATGATGTGCTGCATAAATGTACTTGCAGCATTTTAAACAAATTATTTTAGTTTTTAGTCTTTTATTTCTCATTTATTTAGGCAAAATAGTGTAGAATATTAATATTGACCATTTATAAGCAGAAATCTGAAAATGAATATCCAGCATATTGTACAATATGATAAGGTGATGCAATTGTAGCATTTAAATGATTGATTTTACTTTTTAGTATTTTGTTTTTATTTTTGTTGGCAAAATATTATTGAATTTTAATATTGGCCATTTATCGGTTATCAATTTTATTGGTTATTGGTTACCATAATAATCTTCATGAATATTAATTTTTCTTTTTCCAGTATAATAATGTGATGCCTAAATTCACTTGTAGCATTTAAACATTTAGTGTTATTAATTTTTGGGGGCCCTTGTATTGGTGTAAAATTATGCCGTTGCAGTAATTTTACCACATCTAAGTGAGTTTTTCCCCCTCACAACATCCTCATTACTTTTATAGCACATCTCTTCCTTTGGCTTGTTGCTGTAGTTAAATGCTACTGAAGTGTGTTCAGTGTACGTATGTCACAACATTGCTCTTTCAGGGAGGCATGATGTGGGGATGGTGCTGCTGAGGTGTCAGCAGGCGGAGAGAGAGCCCACAGCTGTGCTGAGATCAGATGCTTACCGTGGAGATGACAGCACAAGCTGTTATTAAGTATTGAGCATAAAAGTCTTTACCGCAGCGAAAGGAGGATCAGCAGCCGCTGACAAACACGTTCAGGAGAACCCGAGAGTCATACACAAACCACATTAACCAACACCTAAAATCCACTCTGACAGGATTCAAAAGAGAACTTCTGTGGATTTAGAGCATCAGCTGCGGCTTTGTTATTCATGAAAAATGAACTGTTTTCGAAACCTCAGATGATGGCTGGAACCAAACTCAATGGAGATCAGGTGAGGAAATATAAACGCCTGAATTCAAAGTGCTTATTACAGATGACCAAAATATGGCCTCAATTTTGAATGAGTTTTGAAAGACCCATAAAACATTCAAGACAACTTAAGTCATGCACTTCAGCCTTTCTCTTTCAGCTTTGCAGAGAAATATCCCATGTAATCTTTTCTGTCTTATAGTGGCCCCAAATGTATTTGGACACTTAAGCCAAACATAAAAATGTGTTAATGTCACTGCAGTAGTTAACAAATTTATATTGTTAAATGATGAAAATTGAAATGAAAACTGAAGTTAAATAAATAAAAAGTTATTTTAACAAAAGTTAAATAAAGTTAGTACAAAAATATTAAATATAATGATCATTTTTATATTTTTATTATAATTTTAAATAATTCATATTTTTACAAATTGTAAATAATTAACTTTTTTCCACATTTGTTGAATCTGTCAATGACTCAGCTCATGTGGCCTCATGGGAAAGAAAAGTGTCCAAGTGAATCCACACTTCAGAATCTTGCAACAAGTCATCCAGCCATTTTTTTTGCCTACAGTTCTTGAATATTGCATGTTCTCATATACTACTCATTTAACAAACACTGTTTTGCTATATTTGAAAAATAAAGTTGAAAAATATAGTTATGGTTGAAAAATAATTCTTGGAAAAATATTGTTCTTGGATGCCACTATATTTTATATATACTAATAAATTCATGCATTTTAAATGTATTGCCCAAAATATTTTCCGATCCACTGTACATACAGTAGTTACAAATAGTGAGTCAAAGCTTGCTTAGTCACTGTTTTTAATGCGGGAAGATGAACAAAACATTCTGTGTAGATGTGTTCAATTCAATTTATGTTTTAATGAGCGGAATAATGATTTAGCACTCTTTTCCTGTAGGATAATGTGTGACAAGCCAAATAACTGTGAAGCATGGCTTTGATTTATATTTAAGACCTTCTTTGGCATGCATGCATTTCTCAGAGCCAATAGATACACCCACACTGTTTTGTTTGACTGGAGTGTTGAAGGACTGCACGTGTGTAGGTTTGCATTTCTAATTTAATGGTTTGTGTTTAGAGCAATAACGCAAAAACATTTCTCTTTCCCTCTCTCTTTCTCTCTGCAACAAATGCAATCAATCTGAGGTCTATCCCATGACATCTTTATGACACATGTGCTAATAGAAATAGTGTATCTTCTGCCAGGGATCGCCGCAGGCCTTCCCACATCCAAACTGTGTTATAAATGTGCACCAACTGAAGTAGTGAATCCCAGAGACGGCCTGTACGTGAAAGACTGTTCAGCCTCTGGCATCTGTGTTCTGGGAATAGCTGCGCTTATCACGCTGGTCTGCCGTAAATGAGAGTGGCACTGTGGTTTGGAGTACGGATCCTAAAATGGAGATCTCATGGGGCATGTGATATGATAAGACAGTTCTCTTTTCTTTGTCTTTCTTGTGCTTTGTCTTTTCAGATGCTTTCTTTGACATGTTAGTTAGTGTGTCTGTGCCATTGACTTTGCACACAAGTTAATTGCTCATTCATACCTGAGTTATGTTATTAATGACTGAGTTATTGATGACTCTTCCTGTCACTGTGAGGAAGTGCTGATCAAGGATCAGGTTTCTGTTTTTTAATAGCAGATTTAGCCCTGCCAAGTTATTGCCAAGTTTTGTGAAAAAGAAAATGTACACAGAATGGATTTAAATATGTAAAATGTTAAATGCAGATGACACTGTTTGTGGTTATTTAATGCATGGTGAAATTAGTTTAATATTTAATAAATGAATGTGTAGAACTTTGTAAATGCATATGCAAATTTTCCCATTAATTCAGATGGGATATATAATATTTGATTGGCTTGATATATGGTTAAAATGAGCATGCATCTAAATAAAAATAAATTTTTATATGCCTTAAATTAAATTTTTTATGGATGAATTATTGCTATATATATATATATAGATAATTCATCCAAAAATAAAAATGAAATATATATTTTTTTAAATGATGTTTTAACATAACCGTTATATAATTTTATATTGAATACAATTATATTTTATAAAATATACATGGCTTGTTTTATTTCTTTTTTTGAAATGATATTTATTTCACAAAAATAATGTTTTGTTTTTCACTCAGCTCAAGTGTTTTGTAAAACCGTGCAATTACACCTATATTTTTCTGATGTGTCAGCTTTTTAAAAGTATAAGTAATATTGCATTTAAAAGGGTAATATGCATGCATAAAACTGTAGAACTATAGAAGGATTAGAATAGTTTTTTAGATAGTTTTACATAAAGTCTGCTGCTGTAAATTTCAGTCTAAACTACCCTGGTGCAGAATCTGTGTAGGCTTGGATACTGTCTAATAGGTGTTGATTGCTTTTCCTTCCACGCCAGCCTGATTTTACATTGGGAAGTGTTGTTTCTTGGTCACTTTAGCTATAAAGCATACTGTAATTAAAAGATCAGTATGGAAAATGTTCCCAGATCAGCTAGCGGCTTTTATGGCAGTGCACAGTGTGGTTTTATTGCACAGTGCTTTGGCAGCTTGTGTAAACAGAGTGGGAAAATGCCTTGCTGTCAGCGGCCCATCAGCTGCAGGCCTGCACCGCTCTGCTCCCACGGGCCCGTGACCACAGCACAGAGATTCTCTGCATGGAGAAATACTGCTGGCTCAGTCGTGCTCTCCACGTCTGTGTGGATCTTTCTCTCTGTTTTTCTTACTGTCTCTCCCTCCCCCATCGTTTCTCTCCCAGGGGGAGTCATATGAAATAGAACATTGATTGCATCAGCATGTGCATGGAGCAATGCATAATATTGCTGCACTATTTTAATGCCTCTCTCCTGAACGTGAGCAGAGGATAAGAGGAGAAGGAGGAGAGGAAATGACAGCCTCTGTGCGCTGGCTAAGGCCTGCTTCACCAGTTTAGGCCCAGTTCTGATTAGAGAGCTGAAAGCTGTCCCTGCTGCTGCTGAATAATAGAACATCTCCATTTCCAGGTGTAATTTTAACCTCTGTGAATACGGGAGACCTAGGGAAAGATTTGATGTATTGTTTCGGATGGATAAAACGTGAGCGTTTCGCTTCTTTTAGGTGGTACAAAATTCAATTTAATGCCTGACACTTTTTGTTTTATTAATTTCTGAAGATTATTTCTGAAAGGCTGCATTAGCTGGAGATGGTACGATTAGAGAATACAAAGCAGTGTAAATCCTAGTTGATAGCTAGAGCATTTAGCATCTGAGATGTTCTCCACGCACTGTTGACTGTGAATCTTTTGTATCGAGCTTTGCTTAGTGAGTATAGTGTGATTTAAAAACTCAGCCCTCATCTTAACCTAAACCTCAGCGTAATCCCTAAATGTGTCCTTGCATTTGAGAAGAACATAATCCCAGCATTAAATGTGCATTTCTTAAGAATGTTTAAGGATTGCAGCAGGGATGTGGATGATGTCACCTTGCAGTATGATGCTCATCCTCACTGTACACACAAGAATCGCATAGGCTAATTGGAATGAAAAAGCCCTGTTTTATCAAGAAATATGTTATTGTATGTGTTGAAACCTGTTGGTTTATGTATGGCATCTGACTGCATTCATTTGATAAAAAATACAGTAAAGACAATACTATTGTAAAATCTGTTTTTGTGGAAACACTTTTTCAGTGATTTTTTTTTTTGGTCACTGAAATGGAAGATTATCTATAAACATAAATCATTTTTTAAATTTTATTTTATTTGGCAGTTCACCTAAAGTTCATCTGTGATTGGCTACAAGGTCAGCACTGCAAAAACACATTGTATATAGAAACCTTTGATGCTCTTCACAGACACTCACACAAATATGGGAGCGTTTAAAAGCAGCCGCCCGCCAGCAGGACGGTACTCAGTACCAGTACTGTGGAAAGGCTGGTGTCCTTATGTTTTTAAAATTTAAGTATTGACTTGGTACCAAACAACACTAGTACAAATAATTAATGTGTTTTCTCAATGTACATAAAAATGACGTATTACTTTTGATTGTACCTGTTTAGTCTGCTTGTCTTGGTTTGATGTGTGTGAGAGATAATTGCAGCGTGTGTGTGGGTGTAGTTAGGGGGACAGGCAGCCGGTGATGCCCCGCACTGTGTGTTGTGTTCTGGCACTCAGCCACACTGAAGACATTGCAGTCTGTCACATCATCTCATTGCTCTGTCGCTGTATCATTCATTGCTGCTAATTAACAATATTCATTGTTGCTGGAATCATCCACACACGCCAGAAAAATATTTACTATGGGAAAATTAAGAGATTGTGGAACACAGTCTTTGTTGTGTGCGTTCTTTAGTGTGTGTGTATTTGTATGAGAATTTATTTGAAAACTGAAATGCAACAACGAGAAATACATCTGATTGCACATAAATGGTGAAAGCAGTGAAAACAAGGCATAGGCAAAGATAATGTGGATTATGGAAATCTGTCATGGAGTCATTTGGAATACGCTGCTGTTCAGCATTCAGAAATAAACTGCTAATCCCAGGTCTCAACTTCAATTAGGTTAAAGACTTCACTTAGGTCTCTTGCAAGCAATTAGCTCTCAGCTAAGCTCAGGTAATTGATTTGGAGTGAGTAAGAAACTCTTTCATGAACTAAATGATTTGAGGATAATTTTTTCTATTAATCATAAGATTTTACCAAACCAAGTCGGATTTTTGGCAGCAAATCAACACCAAGAGACCATCAAGCCCTCATGATGTAAAATGACCAACCGCAGTTTTGACATGTATATAATATACATAGTATAATATACACACGATGTACATATGTACATCAAAAAAAAAGGGGGGTGTGCATTCATGTTGACACTCTGTGGACATGTCACTGTTCTGAACTCCTTTTTAAAACCTGGAAAATAATGGGTTTAACCAAAACAAAAAATGTCCTCTTAGTATATATCAGTTGTGAAGTGCATAATACTATACACTTCACGCTGTCTTTCAAGTATGCGTTGCTCTGTTTTCCTCTGCTTGTGCGTCTTTAAAGTTGACATTGTGAATGTCAAACCTACCAAAGCCTGAGCCTGAAAGCAAGAGATGTTGAATGTGTTTCTTGTCATCCTTCGCTCTTTCATCTGGCCTGCGGAGAGCTGCTTTCCAAGGGAAATGCAGTTGTCTTGGCAGGCAGATCTGTAGTGCCTAATCAGGGTGCTGGCTGCCGTGGCTCGTTAGATTGCCTGCAGCTTGGATATACACTGTCACTACCATAAATATTTCTGCGGCGAACCATAAAGCAGTGTTGCTTCATGGTGTCCAGTATACTGACAACCAAAGATGTCCGTCTTGAATGTATGTATGACAGTATCTGTGATGCTTTAAAGATGATAAATTGAAACGTACAGTTACACCAGTGAAGTATTGCCGCCATGTTTTGTACCAAGTTTTTACACTGTCGGCTCGCCAATTAAGGCACTACCTCTATAAATCTAAACTTGTGTATCCCATACGTGTTTGTGTATGTCGGTGTGACTCAGGGTGAGGTGATGCTGGTAAATGATTCACAGAAACACTTGCTCACAAGCCAGAAGAATATTTTCTAGGAGCCTGATTACGCCATCACCCCGCAGGCACTGAATTGCCCACTCATGGCTCTATGCCTGCAATTGATTTATGAGTTTTACTGAAGTGCATTTAGTTGAGGCATCTTAAAAAAGATTGAGTGCATCTAACAGATTGACTTGTCTTGCAGTTTACTCTCACAGAAATGGCTCTGTGCCGCTGTGCTGAGAATTCTGATTATGATTCCCTTTCTTTTTTCTCTTCTCCCTGTACATTCAGCAGTGTTTCCTGAGAATGAGACACCAGAATAAGTTTATCTATGAGGAGAGAGGGTTTCTACAAGGTTAGGGAATGGAGAATGGATTACACGGATACAAATGCCAGGAATTCCAGCATGTCTGTGTTAGATCAGTAGAGAGCTGTTGTGTGTTTTGTGTTGCTGCTAGTGTGTAGGAGTGATTGTGTATGTATTCTTTGCTTTAGGCCAGTAGTTTTCATCAGATTTTGCTTCAGGACTTACTTTCTTGCTTAATTAACATTAAGAATTTAAGTCTATTTGAAATAACCCCGCCCCCCAATCTATTTTTAAAATGCATGTTGTACATCTTAATGTTAATGATGCATCCATGTATGTGTTTCATTTTTAACATTTTTTAGACCACATTAAGTTTTAATCAAAATGTCATAACTCAATCTTCCAGTGAAAATAACAGACTTTTCTCTGGTGATGTATGCCAGGCTTCTCCAGTCATTTAGTCCATATAAACAGTGCCATAATCAACTGCAATTTCACATTCATTTTTGAGTGCAACATGCACCAGTATGCTGAGTTGTTAACATAGTTTGGGCTGAATTGGAAAACTGACAATTGACAACAGCAAAGAATGAACAATAGGCCAAATGCTCATTTAGTATTAGCCATATTACCAGGTCAGTAATGAATTTAGGTTCCCCTAATTTGCTAGCAGAGCTGGGTAGTAACTGATTACATGTAATCTGGATTATGTAATCAAATTCCAAAAACTAAGTACTTGTAATTAGATTATATTACATTTTAGAATACTCGTAATCAGACAACAGTTACTTTTTATTGATTAAATGATTACATATTATTCACACGATAGCAATAAGTTGTTCATAATTTATTGATTATCCCTAATTCTTCTTTTTTCATCTTTTAAATTTTCCTTTTTAAAATAGCCTACCGCGTATATAAATTCTTCAAGAAATCTTCAAGTTTTGTAGACATCCACAGAAAGGCCAGTCACTAGTCAGGTGACTTACACACAATTGAAAGTCCACATAGCATTAAAAATTATTTTAATTTTAAGTGTTTTCTTCGCTTTTTTTTAGTGAGTTTTATTTTGATCACTGTTATTTTAAAATTATTTTAATTTGACATTTTTATGATTGAATTAATTATTTTCTTTTCATTACTCACAAACCCCCTGCTGTTCATTGACAAATTACAGTTTGGGAAACCTTGACTTAATGTAATGTTTAGAGCATTTCATGTTGTTAATAACAATGAATGAGGTATATTTTCTTTCTCTTTTTATAGAATATCAACAAGATTTTCTTATTTAAATCAATGTGATTAACAGGTTAGGTCAAAAGTAATCTAAGAGTAGTCTGATTATGCTAACTAAAATGTTTAATATAATGGATTACGTTATTAACTACAATTTCTGTCAGGTAATTTGTAATCAGCAACAAGACTACAATTTGAATCAATGAAAGCATTTTAATCTTCTTTTTATTCAGCAACCGCTAGGCATTTCCTGGGTTTCTTCTGCGGGGCGTATTTGGACCCTCTGGCTTTCGTATGGAGATTTACTACTGATCACAGAACCGTGCTTCACTGAAAGATAAGCATGACAATCGCAGTTTCAGTCTAATTGCAATTTTGATTCCATTTCGATTTATCATGCAGCCCTATGTACAACCTCTCTAGATTCGAGTGGCACTCTGTTAGCTTTCACCATTATAAAGTTCTCGCACAATTACTCTGCCTTCACCCGGTGTACCTCAGGGCTCCCCTAAACACACCTTTTAGCATCTGTAATTGATATTGATGTGTGGATTCAGCAGCTCCTAAATCACTGTTTGAGAGGCGAGAGGCGCTATGCTAGGCTAACGGCTGAGTTATGTATGAGTTAGGAGCTGTCGGCTTTAATGACACGCTGTTTGCAAAGCACACAGTGCTAGCCTGCCACGACAGCCTTGATGAATGGAGCCATCCTGAATGTGTGAGGTTCAGCCACGGCCTCTAATCGGTGTGTAATCAGAAGCATGGCATGCCTTCAGGGGCTTGAAAAGTCGGGCTTTGGGTTCTATACGCTCAGCGTCAAGGTGAATGTACACTAAGGTCTCAAGTACACTAACCCGTTCTGAGCACAGTCAGGCATGTCATTTTCTTTGGGCCAAATAGATTTTTTTGGGGGGTGAATATAAATGCAAGACATTTCAGTCTTGGCTTCGAATGGCTTTGAAAGGCATTCATTCTTCCCTGGAAGTTCCTCTGAATGTAAAATCATGTTAGTTTTACAGGGAAACATTCAAAACCACACTCTCAGTTGCCATTCACTGTTTGGTTGTTTATATATCCTGAAAATGATTCAAGCCCACATCTCTTGGTGCTGTTGCAGTAATGCATCCGCGTTCTTGCGGTTTTTCATAAACACTTGCCAGAAGCTCTTGTTCAACAGCATGCTCATGCTCAACAACTCATGTGAATGAAACAAATGAATGAAAAGAAATGAATGAAAAGGCAAATTAATTCATGCTCTCAGTGGTAGTCGATATCAACTTCCTCATTCCTCACTTCCTCGTTTTTCGCATTCATTAGTGTTTAATCATTTCAACTCGGACTGGAAAACTCTCAATGTGCCAGATTTATATTAAGCACTGTGCTGTGGAGCCTGCTGAAATGACAAATCATGGCGATTATTTTGTAAGAATGTGTTTGATTGTCAAGTGTGTGTAATTATATGAGGATCTTGGAGGCTATGTTACCCAATCCGTCTTTTCTTTTTGGCTGCGTCCCAATTTGCAGACTACTTCTGTTGATTTATGCATACACTACCATCCATCCCAAGTTTGGGATCATTAGATTTTTTGTTTTTTTTGTTTTTGATAGTTCGTGCTAATTTTATTTGCTAAAAATACAGTAAAAACAGTAGTATTGTGAAATATGATTATTATTTAAAATAACTTTTTCTATTTGAATGTATTTTGAAATGAAATAGATTTCTGTGCAAAGCTGAATTTTCAGCAGCCATTACTCCAGTCTTCAGTGTCACATGATCCTTCAGAGGTTGTTCTGATTTTGTGCTTGGGAAACTTTATTATCAGTGTTGAAAACACTTGTGCTGCTTAATATGTGGAAACAGTGATACATTATTTGATGAATGGAAATTTTAGAAGTATTTATTTGAAATAGAATAGCATTGAGTTTACATTATATTGTAAACTACATGTTATATTGGCCAGCATGTAAACTGACATTCAGTATTTGATTTATATTGATGGGCCATTGAAAATGTATTGAAAATGTAAAATGTAAGATGACTCTTCAGGATGGAAACTGCATTCAGAGCAAACTCCTCAAACTCAATTAATGGGCCTGGGTTAATCGAATCACCTTTTAATCACCT